>PVKC010005921.1:0-32235 GCA_004027635.1 Crocidura indochinensis | reverse complement strand
CACACACACACACACACACACACACACACACACACACACACACACACACACACACACACCACCCTCATGATAGCCCTTGTGCAAATTTGGGATGTTTCAGCCTGCATCATTCCCATTTCCCAGGGGTTCTGCATCCTGGGAGGGGTCACTCAGCTTCCAGCTGCCCCACTGTGAGTCCCACTCCATTTCCCAGAGCTCTTCCTGGCTGCCCTGGAGTGCTTAGCTGCATGTTCTTCTCTGCAGCATGGGGGGCTGAAGACTCCATCACTCCCCCCACACACACATCATGCTTCGATGGGGTGTAAAATCTTGTGCTGGTCCCAGTCCTGGGCCATGTTGGCAGAGCTGCCCAGGACGACCGCCAAGATGCTGCTGAGAGTCCGCGCTCTCTGAAAATCCCAACCTTTAAAATCCATTCTGAAGATGGGATTTAATTAAATGCCGTGTGCTTGAATCGGGTTCAAATGGGTTTCTCCATTTCTGGCGCCCGTGTCCCACGTGAGCTCTGGCCTCACGAAACAGCGTGTGTGGAGCGTTAGCATTCTCGGATAGAACACTTTTATGCTGTTTAGAATTAAAAAAAAAAAAAAGCACAATGGTAATAATAATACCATGACTGCTCTTAAATGCGTAAACCTATTCCGGCCCTCATAAAGTCTGGAAATGCCAGACATCTTCGAAAACTCTTTTATGGGCACACTTGGGGCAGAGCTAAAAATATGATTGTTTGTGCATAAAAGGTGAATTAGGGCTTTTCGCGTTCACCTGTAAGTGGTTTTTGCAAGCCAGTGATTATGTTTGGAATCCTGCAATTCTCAACCTCCCTGAAAAAGAGAGAGAGAGAGAGACAGAGAGAGAGACAGAGAGAGAGACAGAGACAGAGAGAGACAGAGACAGATAGAGGCAGACAGAGATAAACAGAGACAGACAGAAAGAGAGACAGAGAGAGACAGAGACAGAGAGACAAAGAGACAGATAAAGAGAGTTCAGTGCTGACGGTTGGCTATTGGACCTCCCAGCACAGGCATTAGCTAGCTGCAAGGCCTCTGGAATGTAATGAAGGGGACAATACTGGGACACCGGCCAAGCAGAGCAGCTCTGGCGCCGGGAACTCAGGGATTTGCCTCCTGGTAATAGGAGCTGAGCTGGCCCAGCACTTCTGTTAGACTGGAAATGACACCCGTGATCCTTGACTCCACCAAAGGGCTTTGCGAGGGGGAAAGAGCTGGCAGGAGAAATTCTCCTGCCCTTTTCATGGGGTCTTCCATGGGGTCTTCAGGACCTGACAGTAGGAGTCAGAAGAAAAGTTGGGAGAAAAGGAGTCTGAGTAAAGCAGAAAAGCTCTGTGTCTTGCATTGCCCCCCGTGAAGAGAACGGCGACTTTTGAATGGCGTTTTAGGGCTGCACCCCCTGCCTTGCTCACCGACCCACCACACAGAAAGCTCAGGCAGGAGATGCAGAAACTTGAAACGGGGTCCCTCCTCCCCACATTACTGACAGCAGGGCTGGGAGCCCGACAGCTGCAGAAATTGTACAGTTGAAGCTCAGTCCCCCAGGGTGCGAACAATATCCTGATGGTATTAATTCTGTTTGCAATTGTTAAAATAAGAAAAGGTGAGGGGGGTTGTGCAAGGGACCTGCCTTTTCTTATTTTCATTTCTTCTTTTTTTTTCCTCCTGGTGAACAAAGATGGAGTTTCTTCCCCGTGTCCTTGGCTTGTCATTTCCAACCTTTGGAAACTGTATCTGATTATGCATGTGGCAATTAATCATAATTAAGCAGGCCTGAGGTTTGGAGAGGTACAAAAAAGGTGGCTACGGGCTGGCGTTGGCCCCGAGACACCCCTGGCCTCATTTTTTTGGTGGCAAAACCTCCCCTTTTTTAGAGGCCTGCAGAGTCGCTGGAAGGCATAGGGAGGGTGCAGGAGGGAGGGGGAAGCAGAGGCGCTGCAGGGGGCCAGCCAAGACTTCCTTGGGGTGTCGTTCCCTTTCTTTGGCGACCGGAGCCCTCACCGAGTTCCAACACATTGGACGCCAGGTAACAAATTACCTTTCTAATGCCAAGTGATTTGGACCCATTCTTCGAGAGCAGACTTTTTCAATTTATTACAGGAAAACATTCAATCATTATCCGCTGGCACTGGTCTGGGGCTCATGGTTTTCTCTTCTCGCCGCTCCACCCCCAATGTGCATTTTAAAAGCCCAGCCAGCCCAGAACGCGTCTTATTAAAAATTTTTATATATTTATAATTAAAATACGGGGCTGGCGTTGCAATGGCTCTAGCAGATGTGACGGACACGCAGCCTTTCCCGGCCACAATGGTCGCTTTCACTCCAGGCTCCCGCTTTGCACTGGGGCCCAATTGTACCATTTATGATTAGGTTTAAGTAAGTTGATGTGCTATTTATTTAGGAGAATTGCCATTTCGGAATTGCCCTGTTCTCACTACAGCCGCATGGCATGTGGACTGTGCTGGTCCTAAAGAAGGGGTTTCAATTCCTGCAACCCTGCACCCGCCCTGCTGATGCCCGAGCACCCCAACTCATGGGAGCTTGGCAGGGCTGATAAGAGAGAGGATTCTGTACACTGAACCCCACCATGAGTTCCCCAAGGCACTGAAGTTCAGCTGCACCCTTAGAGGAGGGACCCTCAGAAAGACCCCCAGGGGAGAGATCTGCTAAGCTAGACCAGAAGGGGGCTCCTGACATCCAGTATCCTCAGAACCCTGCATTTCAAGCCAGGAAAAAGAACAGGCTCATTCCCACTCTGCACCCGTCTGTCACTGCTCCCCTGCAAACATCACACCCTGTGGACTCTCCATATTCAGAGTCAATAAGCCGAAGGTTCTTCCCTGGCAGCTGGTCCCATCCCTGAGCTGTAGCTCTGCCACTTCTGCGAGCCTATAGTCCCATGCTCCGTGGCTGGTCCTCCTGGCCAGTCTCCCAGTAGAAAAGTCCTTTTCTCTCCCCTGGGTCCTCCCACCTGCATCCCAATCCAGACCAGCTTCTTGTGGGGCTACTGGCACCCTGTTTCTCCAACAGCAGGCCCTGCCCTCACCAGGCTCCTGTGCCCATGGTTGCAGAAGGCAATTAATTGCAGCTTTCCCAGGAGATACAGTGGGACCTGCATGGGTGTTCAGAGGATCCACTAGCACCTCTCCATATTCCCCCAGTTCCCTTGCACCCTGGTTCTGCCCACACACACAGTGGCAAGGCTTGGGGGGGGAGGGGCTTCATCCTTTTCCGAGAAGCAACCTCTGCTCACTCCAAGTTCACCTAAGGTCAGAGCCCTCCCAGGGACCAGGTCTCAGGGCAAGGAGGAGCTAAGATTACAAAGGGAAGGGCTCCCTTTGACTTTTCTCCAGCCCAAAGGGGTACAGAGGAAGTCAGCTCTGGCCTCCTGTACCTCATTCTCTGTTAGGCCAGTTTAATTCCTGGGGTTCTCCTTACTTTCTTGGAGAGAAACAGAGCTGGTGGGTCTCTTTGCACCTACCTGTGTTTCTGTGCATGAGTGTACATGCTTGGAAACCTATATGCATGTCTACAATTGTGCATTTGTGTGTGTGCCTGTGTGACACATGTATCTGGTCAGGTGTGTGTGCATGTATTGGTGATAAACCAGAGAGTTTATGGTTAACCATGGCACAGGACAAAGCTCGTTTGCTGACAGTCTGGGTACAGTTTCACAGAAGTCCATCTGCTCCTGTCTGCATCTTCATCCCTCCTCTCCAAGGCCTTCACACCCAGTGGACATGGGAACAAAGCAGCATCTTCAGTGCATTTGACTCTCCTAATCTTGGCCACTCTCAGTGTCCAGCTCACTCCCTGGCTGCAACTCTCTCTTGTGTGGCCTCTCGACTTTTCCTTTTGACCCATCACTCAGAGGGGTGCGTTAATGCATTTCAGACTCTCCACATAGATCCCTGGATATGCACAGCTGGATCCCAGGGAGCTGGAACTTGACCTGCTTGAGGAAACTCCACAGTCACCCAGCATAGTGGCACCCACTTCAGTCCCCTCTTTTCCTTAATGGTCGGCACCATTCTGGGTGCCCTGATGCCTCTTTAAGTGACCTGGATTTGTTCCCCTGAAATTTGTGCCATTGAGCAACTTTCCCGACTCACCATCCACCTGTCTCTAAATGATGAGCCCATTTATGGGATCAATTTGTCTACTGTTTTATGATGATGGTATGCAGGTCCTTTGGACACCTTGAGCTCTATCCCTTGAGCATTTGGAGGTGCAAATAGTGTCTCCTACCCAATAATTCATATGTTCCTGTTGTTTATGCTTCTTTTGTTGTGGAAAGTCTTTTCATTCAGTGTGATTCCCAATTGCTCATCTTTAACTATGGCCCTACCCTATACCCACCCTACCCACCCCACCTGTAGTGTTGAGTCACCACAGATGTCGCAGATACGGCTAATGCCAGTGGTGTTGAATAGTTTCTGTAATACTTCTTTGATCAAGCTGTTTGGTTCTTTAATCCATCTTAAGTTAATTTTTTTTTGCACATAAAGTGTTTCACAGTTGGCCAGTTAAAGAGAGTCCCTGCTCTCTATCTTGGATCCATTGTTATTGCCTTGAATCCATTGTCATAAATTAAACATTGATAAATATCTAATGTGAACTGTAATTCTATTTCATTGATCTATTTGTATATTTGGTTCCAGTACTATAATGCTATAATTGCTGCTTCCTTGTAGTATAATCTGAGACCAGGTAGCATAAGTCTACAGTTTTCTTTTATTTGTCCAATATGACTATAACTACTAGAGGTTTTTTATGATTCTATACAAACCTTAGTATTTAAAATATATATTTA
Organism: Crocidura indochinensis; assembly: GCA_004027635.1. Classification (NCBI taxonomy): domain Eukaryota; kingdom Metazoa; phylum Chordata; class Mammalia; order Eulipotyphla; family Soricidae; genus Crocidura; species Crocidura indochinensis. The sequence continues at coordinate 27,411 of PVKC010005921.1, read as the reverse complement.
CTTAACACATATAATTGGATTTCTTCTTGAGATTGTAATAAATCTGCAAATAATTTTTGATTAAATGAACACTTGACTCTCTTAACTTCCCCATCCATTTAATCTGGAATGCCTTTCCATATCTTTCTGTTTTGCTTTTCTTTTTAAGGGTGTCTTATAGTTTTTGTTAAATATCTCTTCACTTCTTTTGTTAAATCTATTCATATAAATTTAATTCTTTTGGACACAATTATAAATGGGATTGTTTTCCTAATTTCTCTCTCATTTGTTGTTTGCATAGGAATGCAATAGATTTTAGTGTATTGATTTTATAACCAGCCACTTTGCTCTGCTCATTAATTGTTTTTAATAGCTTTTTAATGGTGTCTTTGGGGTTTTCAAATCTATATTATCATATCATCTACAAATAATGATGGCTGTGCTTCTTTTACAATCTAGATTTCTTTAATTTCTTGTTGTTTAATTGCTCTGCCCTAACTATTCATATTTTTAAATGTTGTTCTTATTTCAGTTTTAGTCTATAATTTTAAAAGAGATCTGTCCATTTCTTCTTTATTTTAAAAATTTGTTGGCAGATACACATTAGTTTACAAAGTTGTTGTATATTTTTGTCCTGTCAGTGAATGCAATACAAGTGATGAACCAGTAATATTTTGTTTCATTCTGAGTACCAATAAATATATTCTTTAGTATTTCTTTTTTTGTGTGTGTGTGTGTGGTTTTTGGGTTACACCCGGCAGTGCTCAGGGGTTACTCCTGGCTCCATGCTCAGAAATCTCTCCCAGCAGCCACAGGGGACCATATGGGGCACCGGGATTCGAACCGATGACCTTTTGCATGAAAGGCAAACGCCCTACCTCCATACTATCTCCCGGGCCCCTCTTTAGTATTTCTTAATTGACTTGAGATTTTTATTTATGCAATTAATATTTTGAACAAACTGAATTTATCAGTTACATGTCACTGTTTCTTATTTCAATGATTCATCTTGTCTTCATTATTTTATGTACATATGTAATTTTATGTTTTATTTGAATTTCATTTTAAACTATTTAAGAAACAAATATAATTGACAGTACTCTTCTTTTGTGAATAATCATGTGTTTAAAAATCACCCAATTTAAACTTTTATTATCTGAACCTTGCAAGTTTTAATATCTTCTTCTTCAACAAATTAAGTTCATAACATTTTCTTGAGATTTTTAACAATATCTTATGGAGAAGCTTATTAATTTTTATATATTTAAAGTTTGTAAGATTTCTTTATGCAATAGCCCTCAAATTGATTTCCGTTTGAGTTGGGGAACATGCTGTGTCAGCTTTGGAAGCTTGGTGAAATATACCAGGGGTTTTGGTTTTATGTCCTTGCATCTGGTTCTTTTTGGTGAACATTTCACGGACACTTAAAAACAATGTCTCCCATGGCTGTTGGCCCAGTTTTCTGTCCTTGTCAGTTATGTCATAGCAGTTGACAGCATTGGTCAGTTCTAGACCTGCTGATTTATTACCCAGTGATTACTCTAGTTAGTGGGTGAGACTGGGATTTCTCTATGTCTATTTGTCCCCTTAATTATATCAGTTCTGCTCTATTTAACTTAAAGTTTTTCTTATACTCCTGCCCAGTGTGATTGCCATGTCCTCTTTAGGAGCAGCACAGTCATCAATATGAAATTATTCTTGTTTTGAGAGATTTTCTTTTTGTTATTAACCAAACTGTTATTAACCGAGCTTTCTCAAGTCTTACTGGCTGGTGCTTTCTATTTTTCTATTCTTCCATTTTAAACTCTGTGTTGAAAATGTGATTTCACAGGCAGATCATCTCAGCATTGCTCTTTAATGCACTCAGACAATCTCTGCCTTTTAACTGGAGGGTTTTGTCCATTTACTTTTAATACAATTGCCACTATCTTGCTCCAATTCTCTGTTCCATTAGTTTTTTTCCCCATTATGTTTAGCATTTTTAACTCAGTAAATTAGTTCAATTTCTACATTTTTAAAATTTTTTCTTGTTTTTTTTTTTGGGGGGGGGAAAGGGGTGGGTTTTGGGCTCAGGAGTTACTCTTGGTTATGTGCTCAGAAATCGCCCCTGGCTTGGGGAACCAGTTGGGATGCCGGGGAAATGAACCACTGTTCCTCCTAGGCTAGCACGTGCAAGGTAGATGCCTTACGCCCTGTGCCACTGCTCCAGCCCCCAAATTCTATCTTTTTAACTATACTTCTTAGTGTTAGGGTTGGTCTTCTATGCACTTTTGCATGTAGTAGTTATGGATAAATTCATATACTTAGCCTATCATGATTTCTGAAAAAAACTTTACTATAGTACTTTAGTAACAAAATGATAAATATTCAGACATACTTTCTTTATATTCATTATCTTATTATGAATTATATTCATTATCTTCTAAACTGTTACCTTCCTATGTTTTACTGTGACAGAAATTGAAACCCCACAATTTAATGTTCAGTCATTACTTTACTATGAAGAAACTAATAAAATTAAAAAATAAATGGTTTCTCCTATTTACCCATGTACTGGCTATGTACAGTTTTCTCAGTCCCCCCAGTCTCTAGCTTTGCTCCATTATCATTAGGATTCAAAAGTAACCACTTTGGCCATGTCCTATGGGGCTAGGATTCCCACGATATGGTTCCATTTACAGCCTTCATGTCTCTGAAGATGCATTCTGGTCTCTGTCCTTTAAAAGGACCCTTTCAAGGGCTATGAGGTAAATGATTCACCCAATTTATTTCCCAGCAGTTTAGCGGGGAGCACTCATTGATCTTTGTATCTCCACTGGTTTATTTTATGATAGTAATTATTATTCTGTTTGATGTATTATTTCAGTCCACTTATTATTATTTTAATGACCTCAACTTTCAGCAGTTTTACTCCTATATACCCAGGTGTGTTTTGGGGCTTTTTTCTTTCTGGAAAATTATGGAGTGTCTTATAGATGGAAAATTTGATAACATTTGGGAAGAGTTCAGCTAATATTTTCTCTGTACCTATTTTGCTCTACTCCCCTTAAAACAAATAGATTTGTGTATTTATTGTGTGCATGATAACTATAGTGCATTTGTTGCTTGCTATTGTGTATTTATTGTATACCATAATGCACTTACTAGGTGCTGCTATATACTTAGTTTTGTGTACAGTTTTGTATTTACTATACTTTTATCGATTTTACTGCATCTTATTCTTCTTTGGTCACTCCCTCAGTCTCTTTATTTTTTATTTTATTTATTTATTTTTATGTTTTTGGTTTTTGGGCCACACCTGGTGACGCTCAGGGGTTACTCCTGGCTATGCGCTCAGAAATCACTCCTGGCTTAGGGGACCATATGGATTGCCGGGGGTTTGAGCCTCGGTTCATCCTAGTGCCACCACTCTGGCCCCATTGGCTTCTTTATTTTTTAAATTACAGTATTTATGCTTGAATAATTTCCATATATCCATCTTTCAATTTGTGAGTTATTTCTTCTTCACATTTTAATCTCCTCGTTTGCCTAACTGAGTAATTATTTATTTTTAAATTGGTATTCTATAGTTTTTTTGATGGGATTATTCATTTTTTTTCTCAGTACTATTCCTTATATGTTCCCTCTGGCCTTAATTCCCAGCACATGTTCCTGCTTCTACTCCTGAATTTTGATGTATTCTGAACATCACAGATGACAGGGGGTTCTGAGTTAGGAACCCCGTAATTATTGCCACAGGTCCTATAAATATCTATTCGTCTCTGCTAAAATGTGTTTCAGGTTTATTCTTGGTCATCATAAGATATGCAAACTAACGAGTATTCTTTTTCATATATAAGTGTATGATTTTACATACATAAGATCTGAGTAAAGAAAAAAGGACTGCTGACTATTGGGAAATTAAACTAAACAAACTCTAAATAACATATACACTCACACACACATGCTTTCCCAAGATGCATACGTTTAAATATACTTATATGCACGAATGTTACATAGATGCCTATGTGTGTATATTACATAACAAAGAAGAAAAATATTTAGTTGTCTTGCAAAGAAAACATGGGGGCAGGAGCAATAGCATAGCACATCTGCCTTGCATTTGCCTTGCAAAAGCACATTGCAAAAAAAAAAAAAAACCTTGCAAAAATCAAAAGCACAAATAGAACATTTGCCTTGCATGCAGCCAACCCTGATTCAATTCCCTGAGCCTGCTAGGAGTAAATTTTGAGTGCAGCCAGGAGTACCTCTGGTGCCAATGGGTGTGGCTCAAAAAAAAAAAAACGAAAAGAAAAGAAAACATGACTCATGTTTAAAATTCAGATACCTGGGGGCCGGAGAGATAGCATGGAGGTAAGGTGGCCACCTTGCATGCAGAAGGACTGTGGTTTGAATCTGGCATCCCATATGGTCCCCCAAGCCTGCAGGGGGTGGTTTCTGAAGATAGAGCCAAGAGTAGCCCCTGAACGTGGCTGGGTGTGACCCAAAAACAAAAATAAGGGACCGGGCAGTGGCACTGGAGATAAGGTGCTTGCGCTAACCTAGGACGGACAGCGGTTCAATCCCCCGGTTCCCCATATGGTCCCCTGTGCCTGCCAGGAGCGACTTCTGAGCGAATAGCCAGGAGTAACCCCTGAGCGTCACCGGGGGTGGCCCAAAAACCAAAAAAAAAAAATCAGACACCTTAAAATTATAAACTCAGTATAATAAAAATAAAATCGCAACTCACATTTTGTACATTTTAAATTTTGTACATTTAAATCTTGTACATTTTAAATCTTGTGCATTTTAAATTTAATAAGCTTATTATTTATTTGTTTAGTATCACACCTGGCTATGCTAAGGGCTTAGTCACAGAGAGTGCTGCACTTAGGAATCATTCCTGGAGGCCGGTGAGGTGGTGCTAGAGGTAAGCGCTAGCCAAGGAAGGACCACGATTCTATCCCCCTGGCGTCCCATATGGTCCCCCCAAGCCAGGGGCAATTTCTGAGCACTTAGCCAGGAGTAACCTCCGAGCATCAAATGGGTGTGGCCCAAAAACCAAAACAAAACAAAAAAAAAGGAATCATTCCTCAGAGGAGACCATATGTGGTACCAAGAATTGAACTCTGGTTGGGAATGTACAAAGCAAATGCCTTAAATTCTGTATATTTCCATGCCTGTCATATAACTTTTGGGCTAGAGTTCTCATTTAAATATATGACATAGCAAAGTGAGAGAGGTCCTTTTGGCAAAGCACTTAACTTACATATGCTCAAGTTGGGCTAAACTCAAATTTAGATGGTATCACCTAGATTATCCTGAGTACCACTTGGAGTGATTCCTAAGCAAACAACCAGGAGTATGCCCTGAGCACCAGGGGCATACACCAAAAGAACAAATATGATGACAACCTCTAATTTTGTGTGTGTGAATGGTCCTTGCATACAGGCACAGGCTGCTTACCTGACCCAACACCAACTCTTTGAGTGTTCTTCTTATTACTGTCACCAGACTGAAAAAAAAATTCTGTCCATTAATAGAGTACATATAAAATAATTTCTGAACTAGCTAGGAGATAGCATTTAAACTCATATAACATATACATACATGTGCTGACTTAGAAACTTTTTCCGAGTTCTATTTTGATTGGAAAAGCAAGAAATACTGCTCTTCATCTGGAACTTCAACTTTTTTTTTTTTTTTTTTGGTTTTTGGGCCACACCCAGTGACGCTCAGGGGTTACTCCTGGCTATGTGCTCAGAAGTCGCTCCTGGCTTGGGGGACCATATGGGACACCGGGGGATCGAACCTCGGTCCGGTCCATCCAAGGCTAGCACAGGCAAGGCTGGCACCTAACCTCTTGCGCCACCACCCGGCCCCCAACTTTTTATGGAAAACACATTCATTATGCTCACAAGTGAACACACAGACGTGCAAGCACAGGTGCATATAGCACACACATGCACGGATGCATAGACACCAATGTACACATATGTATGCACACACATAGACATGCACATGCACACACTCACACACGCATACCTATGCAGTGGTTGTTATGCTGACATCTGATGTCAGAGTCTCTTGGACGAATTTGGAGACCGTTTCCAGCTGTCCCCTTTCTACACTGTTCTGGTTCTGAAACCTGCATCTACTACCTTATTAAATGTTGAGAGCGTCGTTTCTGGCACCTCTCTGGGAGTCTGATGTTCTAGAAGTTTCTGGTGATGACACTCTAGTGATGGCACCTCTCTAGAAGACTCTGGTGTTGTAGAAGACTCTAGTTACTCTGCTAACTAGTCAGTGAGCTGCAAAACTCAGAGACTAAACACTGGAGAAAACTGGTCAAGTGAGAGTCCTACCTCAGGACTTTTCAGGAGTCCCTGGTCGCCACCACTCACAAGTTTGCTGAGTCCTCTGAAGTAGGAGCTGCAAAGTTAGCACAGCAGGGAGGGCATCTACGTTGCATGTGGCCAACCTGAGTATAATCTCTGGCATCCTATTTGGTCCCCAGAGCCTTCCAGGAGGCAATTTCCTGGAACAGGTCTGGGCGCCCTGAGTCTGCTCAGTGCTCAGAGAGTTGAATGTGCAGCAGACTGTGGTCTCAGGCCAGGCCCCTCAGTGTCCCCCCAACACACTTACTCAAGCCAGAAGCCTGAGTGCTTGGCCACCTGCTCTCCTGAGGAACTGAGGTTTGGTGGCTTAGATGATAAAAGGTTTTTCTGGTGGGGTGGGAGGGAGCAGCAGACAAGACAGGACAAGAGGCCAGATGCTACTTCACTGCTCATTCAGAACTGGGCCCTCCATGGTACCAGGCCCTGGGACATGTGGCCAAGAGGGGCACCCCAACACTGTGCTCACTGATACCAATTTAGCTTCTTGGAGTATCATGGCCCAGGAGGCCCATAGTGTTCCCAGGCACACCAGGTCACCTGCGCCCCATGCCCTGCCTGACCCCTGAGCTTGACCTTAACCCCTCCCACAGCCCTGGTTCCTGACTTCCCACATCCCACTTCAAATAGGCCCCCTTCCAGGCTGTTTGGAACCAGTTCCCAGCACTGGCATCAGCTGGTCCCACCCGCTTGGAGCCACAAACATCAGAATTACTGGAAGGTTCCTATGTGGACAGTTTCCCTCCAACAGCCAGTCGCTGCCAGTGTTGGGGGCCCCAGGGATTCCACATGTGCCTTTGAGGAGCCATGAGTCCAGGAGTAAAAGTGGTTAGAGCCAGGCCTCTGGCTTTAGTGTTGATAGGAGCTGTAGGTTTGCCCTAGCTTTGGCACAGTTCAGTATCTGTCTGACATCTGTCTGCCAACCATCTAGTGTGCCCGTGGCACCACCAGGCTTTCAGTACAGACAATGAGGGACAAGTAATCTCCCTCTGACACTACCAGGCACTGGTGGCAGAGAGAGGTGACACAGCCCCTGCTGCCTAGGAGAGCAGTAGTATCATGGCACTGTGGCACACCCTCCTCTGCCAGGTGCTTGGCACTCCTCACACCTTTGTTCATCTCTTGCTGACTCCAGCCTGATGGCATCAAGTCAGCTTGGCCAGGCTGCATGGGCTCCTCCTTGGCATCACCGTCACAGCACCACCAGGAGAGCTCCTGGGCACAGCCAGCCTGTGTATGCCAACTCCACTCACTGTCCTTCACTGTCTGACTGGTGTCAGGTTCTGGGCTGCCACCCATGTGCAGCACCCTGGTTCAAGGAGCAGGTAATGTGGGGGCAGCCTCATTCTGTGACAGCACAAGCAGAACCCTGTAGAGGACAGAGAGTGGTACAGGGCAGGGTATGGTGTTGTTGAGATAGATAGATGGATGAATGGAGGACAGATGGTCACTCCCAATGCACCAGCCACCTTCACTAATGTTCAATATGGAAACCCAAGGGCCTGGGGTACTGGGGAGCACACAGACCTTCTAGGCATGTGGCCAGAGTGAACATCACTTCTTCAACTCTGGATTGTGAATGCAGCAGCTCTAAATATGTGAGTCAGTGACTTGAGTAAGTGACCAAAACAGGTTCAAACATAGCCACACATTGAAACCCAGACACTGAAAGCTGTGTTTCTGGAAAGAAAGTGTCCACAAGTGGGAAAAGTTCCTGGAAACTTCCTATATGCTTATTTCAAGTATCTCACAGATTCTTTTCTTGGGTTCAATTCCTGGGTTCAATTTCCCTGTCCCTGAGGTTAAGTCTTAATTCTGTACCAGCAGAAAGATCTGGACTGAGACAGGTGCCAGCAGCACACACACACTGCCCAGAACTCAGGGCTCAATGCTAACTGCTCCCTCCTGGAAGTGCTTTTCACCTCCAGCTAGTGGAAGGTGAGGCTGTTGAATTTGCAAGTGCTTGCCTGGAGCCATGAGTAACTTGCTAGAAGCACTTTGGGTTACTGTAAAATCCAAGAGAGTTTTCCTCTTGTGCTGATGGAAATTGCCACAGGACTTGGGAACTTTGAATCCTGCTGGGTCTTTTTGGGGTCTTTGCATAGACCTGTTGCTTGTTTGTTTTATCTTAGGAACACACAGTAGCCCTAAGGTGGTACTTACAACTAGATGTGCAGGGATCATTCCCAGCATCACTCCCAGTGACATCAGTGTGATGTCTGGGCCACATCAGTGTGAAGCTGCAGATAGAACTATGACCAGTTGTGCAAAGCAAGTGCCTTCCCCACTGTGCTCTCTGTCTGGCCCACGGTGCTTGGATATAGAAATCGCTTCCTAGCTTTCATCTTGACAGAGGTGCTGCTGGGTGCTGAGCATGCCTTGAAGATTCATCTCTTGTCCCCACATCCCCGCCGGGACCAGTGGAAACAGTGTCTCATCCACAAGCATGCGCCACTAAGGAGGGTTCAGCCAGAGAAGGTTCCCGCCTCCCAGGCCAGCTGCCCACATCTGCCAACAGCTCCAGCCAGATCAGGGCGAGCTACAAGCTGACTTGATCATCCATCCATTCTGCGGCGGTGTGGGGGACAGGCCTGGGAAGCAGCCAGATCCTGGGATGCTGATGTAGAGTAATTCTGGGGCCAGCATCCCGCGTCCTGGAAATCCATCACCGCTCTGCGCCCCTCTGCCCCTCCGCCTCCTCTCCTGGGTGGAGAATTCTTTGGACAGTGATCTGCAGGCAGGACTCAAAATTAAATTCTTCTGCTTTATTAAATCGAGTATTTGGCTTAATATTTAAAAATCGGAGACCAATGGGAACCCCAAAGCACTCCATCAGCGCCTGGCCTTCCTGTCCAAGGAAGCGCTGGCTGAGAGCAGTCCAGCTGGGGTGGAGTGGGGGTTGTTGATTCCCTGGGGCATGATCTATTTCAGGGTATCCAAACACTGCTTTCCAGGTTTGAGTTCAAAGCCCTTTCGGTCCTCTGGTCAGAGCGGAGCAGGCAAATACCCCAAAATATAAAACTCTCCTCTCTTTAGTTCCTTCTTCCGAGCATGTCCAACCCAGCCATTCCTGTGCCCACACTCCAGTTCTGTCACCCTACCCTACACATCCCCTTACAAAGCCTGGCCATGAGCACAGGGCTGAAAGCCACCCCCAAATCCATCGGAGTCCACCCTTTTTATTTCAGCAGAAACTTTGCCTCCTACAAAAACATGCAAATTTATGTGTGCTTGAATTGACTTTATTTATTTTCCTCCCTCACTTTGTCTCTCTCCCCCCTTTTTCTTCCCTCCTTCCCTCCCTCTCTCTCTCTCTCTCTTTCTCTCCCCACAACCTGACTCTGAGACAAATCAAATGAGAACAGTCAGGATATCCTAGACATGGACTCTTGTGCTCGTAGATCAAAATGCCTCATTTGCCTTTCCTAGTGAAGTTTTTGCTCCATGTAAAATTATAGCAGGACTTGATAACCCAGCCCATGCATAGAGTTCCTGGGAAATATGTCAATTTTATGTCTAATTTTTATTACAAAGATCCGGAGGCGCCGTGGCTGGAACAGCAGCCACCACCGGGTAACTCCGTCTGTCTATTTGTTTGCCATAGTTCTCTCAGTCTCTTCAGAGGCTTTTTAATTTGTCATTTCTATACAAGCTATACCTGTTTACAGCCATCAATAAAATGGAGCCTGCTCCATGATTTCCACCATAGTCAGAAATGGCATTTTCTTCCCAAGTTGTTGAAGAAGCTCAACTTAGCCCCGGTCTTGATCAGGACTTTCTGTGGAGACCAACTCTGCCTTCAGGGAGGCCCCATCCAACAACTGAACTGGAGTCACACCCCTTAAAATTGCCTTCACCTGTTTTCTCAGTGAGCTGCAGCCCTTGGAAAAGGCCAACTGCTCAAAGCAGGAGGGAGATGAGTCTGGCAGCAGTAGCTCAAGGAGTCAGTTTGTCATCTGAACCTGGTCTCTGGTAGGTTCTAGAGCTGGCTGTCACCAAATGGGGTTCCTGGAAGTCGATGAGACCATGGAATAGAGTTAATGCAGTACCCCTGGGATGGAACCTAGTTCCGTCATGTTCATTTCTAGAGAATTTACATGGTCTAAATATGGGGGGCACCACTAAGGCATGACCCTGTCTCTCTGTGTCGAGAAGAAAAGGTTAGGGTGAGGGTGGCCCTAGGTTTGAACAGGGAATGTCCTTGGCAAAACCCTGTCATTTGCTGTGCACAAGCTCTTTGCAGTGAGAGCTGGAGCAATAGAGCAGTGGGGAGTGAGTTTGCCTTGCATGCGTTTAACCCAGGTTCTATCCTCAGCATTCCATAGTGTGCTCGTTGTCGTCGTCGTCGTCATCACCATCGTCGGGTCCTGAGCCTGCCAGGGGTGATTTCTGAATGCAGAGCCAGGAATAACCCCTTGTGTGCTGTCAGTATATCCTTAAAACTAAAATAACACAAATAAAAACAAAAACAAGCTCTTTGCAGTGGAACAACTTAATCTGAATGTAAGAACTTCAATTGTTCAGTGTTCTATTGAACTTGACCTCATTTTCTGGTAATAGAGTCTGAAGTGTTGTTTCTTCAAAATGGGGCTATGACCAGAGCCAAAGGGAGAAGAGTTGGAGGCGGTGGGACACAAGTGTGTTTCTCCACATCTCTGGCCAAACTCACCCTGGGCCAGACTAACTAGGTGAATTCCCACCCATAACATCGTGCATCTCATCCTTGCTGCCTGCCTCAGCACCAGGCACTGCAATAACCCTGCAACAGACACGTTCCCACACACTGCACGGCTCTTACTGACACCGGCATGGAGAAGTCATTTGTCCTGGGCAACTGCATATGCTTCTCTCGCAGAGCCTTGTGTCAAATCACCTTCCAGAACCGCTGTAGTGATGAGATTGTTGCCTCAGGTACAAGAGAATTCCCCCGACACAGACCTTTCAGAACAACAGATTAAACATGAAAAATAGTGACCACTGATTAAGCCCCTAAGTCCTTATTTTAAAACCATTTCCTTCACCAATGGCCAAGTTGAATATTTGTCACTCCTTACGGATTCTTGGTGATTTGTTTTTTGTGGTTGTTTTTGTTGTTGCATTCTGAGTTTTTTTTTATGATGCATAACTTTTTCCTTGGGTGGCTCTTTTATTTATCTACGTCTCCTTATTAGCTTTCAGGAATTCTTTATATAATAAACATCACCTTTTATTACATGACTGAAATGAGCACTGGGCTTATCTTTATCATCTTTCCTTATATTCTCCAGAAAAACTATAGGTTTGCACATGATCAGCCAATGGCATGCCTTTCTTTAGTAAGGCCTGTGCATCTGAATTTATTTTCTTTTCAATCTGTGAATCTGAATTTATTTTCTTTTCAATCATGGACTTTCCAGACCTGACATTTATGATGTGTGTACCCAATGTTTTGCTCCTATTTCTCATCACTCTGCCATTCTAGATTACGAGAGTTTACTCCAGTAGATGTATTTGTCTCTTAATGTACTGCTCTCATCATCTGGAAAGTGCATTTTTTCACAATAGTTCATGAACAACAGCTCACATTATTTTCCACAGTTTCTTTGCTCTTGGTTTCACACTCTGAGACAAACCTTCCAAAGCAGCCCTGGCAGCTCAAGAACCTCATTAGGAGGGACCTGCCTGCCACTCACCTGGCTGTCTGTCTGCTAATCTTCAGCACAGAGGGACCTTGTCTTCTCCTGAAGACTCTCACTCCGGGTGCTCAAAGACAATCCCCCCCCCCATCCCCATACAGGGCCAGGAGTACTGGGACAGAGTCCAGTTTTGAGAGGCACTAGAGGCAGCAGCAACTGAAAAAAACTCTGATTCCTGACCTCACCCTTGGGAAAGACACCCCACGGCCCTGACTCCAGTCAGGGTTCCCACTGCTCCATGAGGTGAAACTTGGACACTGCGGTCACTCAGATAAGTCCAGATCTGCTACTGGGCTCTGCAGCCTAGGATCATCCAACAAAGCCCAGATCCTATGATCCTTCACCAGCCATGACTAAGACAAGTGATTGGCATCCCAGTGCTTGGTCTATTTAATCCAGAGATAGAAGTGGGGTGCCACATTCCTAATCCTGGTGAACTTAAACCTGAAAGAGGAGAAGCCCCTACCCCTGAAGACAGAGTCATAGCCCACACTAACAGCCCAGGCCCTCTTCCAACCCCAGAAGAGGAATAGACCAACATGCTCTCCTCTCCTCCCATTAGAAGGTTCCAGAAGCTCCACTGTCCAAACCTTGCTGGGTTGCATGTCTGAGGATCTGACTGACAGGTTGGCCTTGGTGTAGGGACTAGGGTATGTGGGTTCTGTCATTTCACTGGGAAATATAAAGAAGTACCCTGGATGCCCTGGAAGTGATTCAAGCTCTATATCTCACAAGTGGCATCTAACAGCACCTGTCTGTCTAAGGCCAAACATTGATGTGTGCAGGGCTGGGATGCAAACTCTGCTTAGAGTGTCTCTGCCCCAGATACCATATTTGCAAATGTGCTTAGGGCAACTGCTTAGCTGGAGCCCCACTAGAAAAATCTCTTCATTTTGCACATGCTGTTTCCAGGGTCATTTTTTTATCCGTTGTTGTTGTTGTTGTTGTTCCTCTCAGAATATTCGGTTCAGGCCTAGAATGTTGGTCTTTGTTTTGCTTCCTGTACCATTTCCTCCGGGCAAAACTTGGCATTCAGCAGCTTGGTTCTGGCCTCCATCCAACCAATTTAGTCCTGCAAGTTTCTCATTATAAGATGGGTTCACCTGTAGGAGGGTCCCGTGGTCTGAACACCCAGGCAGACATTATTAGTATTAAGACGCTGCCTCTGTACAACATATGTTTGCAGCACAGACGGTTAATTTCCCCACACACAGCCTGGAGAGTTCCTTCAGGGTTGCCGAGTTTCTGGGCTTGTTGGGAATTGGGAGAAAAGCTCGCTAAATTTCCAGCTGTCCTCTTCATTACTATTGAAAATGAGGAATGGCAAAGACCACAATTATAGCAAACAAATGGCTAGCCTGCCTCTTCATCTGCTGGAGGAAGGTCCAGAGCTCTGGAACAGCATTCATAGATAGACCTGGTCACCATGATCCAGGCAGTATAATGGTCCTTCAGTGGGGAATGAGGGTCTGGGGTCCCTGGGCACACTCATTCCAGGCGTCTCCAAGTCCCATCTTCTCTCGAGCTAACAGAGGCTGCCTGTGCTCGGGGGTCACTCTGCAAATGTTTTGCATTAGTGCAGGAATTGCCTTCATTGTACCAGGATGTTTAAGCACCTCCAAAGTTGTCACCAGCCATCTGGGCTGCAGGGAACGCTAAATCAGTCTGTTGTATGCACAAAGCCAAGTAATTTATCTGTCAGGTAGTATTTCATTTAAAATAGATTCCCGTGCAAAATGAAATGCGTAAAAGGAGGCATTTCCATACGTGAGCCTGGCGGTTACCATTATTCCACAGATAAAATCGTCTTCTTAATGGACCAGAGAGCTCTGGGGGCCTGTTGGCCCTGAGCCCCTCTGGAGCCAGTGTTTGCAGGAACCACAGGGGACAGGCAGAAACTTGCAGGCACCCTGACATCCCACCTACCTTGGGCCTTCCTGCAGGTGAGCACAGCAAGCGGAGGGCAGCTGAGTGTTTTCCACAAGGGCTGTGCCCGAGTATCTCTCCGTTATCCAATTTGAGGCAGCTTGAAGCCAAAGCCCTATTTCACCGCCTTCCACTGAGAGCCCAACGGGCTTTATGAAGCTTGAGCTGGAGCCGCGGCTTAGATTTATGCTTCTCGGCTCTCCCGAGGTGCCTCTCCGGCACCCCGCGCCTCTCCAGCTGCGATTTGCGTTCTTGGAAGGACGGAAGCCCTGCCCGCCCTGCATGTCCCTGTTCTGCTAAATTATGCCCCTTTCTCAGTCATAAAAGCAGGCCGGGGTTGGCGGAAACGAACTGGCGCTCTCCCACCCTCTCTGTCCCTTTGCCCTCTGCGGAGATGAATCATCTGGAAGTTGACGCCTGGAACACGGAGATCCCAGCCGGGATCCCTCTGTCAGGCTGGGATCTGATGAATGACCCGTTGTTTCCTTGGAATGCATGTGCCTAATCGCCGGGGGAAATGCAGTTTATTCTTCTTCCAAACACAGGGAAAGGAACCTGGAGAAATTGGGTTTCCCAGGCCTGCCCATGCCAAAAAGGCCTTGGAATCAGGTCCAGAAAGGCAGCAGGAGAGAGGGAAGAGCCATCGATCTGTTGTGAACAGTTTTGCTGCTTTGTATGCAGGAAGCTGGGTCTGATTCTCTCCTGCCACCATGACCCATTCCACTTCCCAAAGCCCAGCTCAAGTCATAGTGTTCCAGAGCTGCATGTGGCTCTCCAAGGATCTGTCTGTCTTCCCTCAGTACACATGCTCCATGCCGTAAGGCCCCTCACCAAGCATCCAGGAGAGGCTTTGAATTAAACTCCTGGATAGGACTTAAACTTAGCTTTGCATGGGTCTCCTTTTACCTACCTGTCTGGTATTGGGAAGGACCCCACTAAAAGCCCCCACACTCCAGAAAGGGTCTCCAAGCAGTGGTGAGAGCAGCCTTTGGAACCAACTGGGCACGGACAGCAGCACAACCCTGGAAGGGACTCACCCGGCATGGTCAGCATTGGACTGAGACATCAGGTCCTTCCACACAGGTCACAGGGATAGTCGTGATGCCAGATGGGAAGAGACCCCACGTTCAGCTGAGACCCAGGAAGGGCTTGTAATGTGTTGCTTGTTCTGGTTTGTGGTGATTATGGCAGGCAAGGCTTAGGAAGCACCTTCTGCACATGGGCCCTGGGTGACCTTTACAACACTGGGTTGCTAGGGCCACATCCTTTGGGGCTGGCGAATTGTGTGAACATGTCTGAGAGTGGAGAGTGGACAGATACAACACCCCTGTCCCTTGTGGCTGGGTTCCTTGGGACAGGCGGATCTGTCTGCCCTTCTAATGCCCCAAGTCTGAATTGTCTCTTGATCCCCAATTAGACAACTGTGCCTGGATTAGGGGGGCCCTGGGGATAACAGACAGCTCAGCGGTGATGACTCTGACCCATGTCCACTCAGAAACACCCTCAGGGCTTGGGATGAGGACAGCATTTTATTGGGTTTGCTGCCTGAAAACTCCTGTATCAGGCAGGAACTTTGCTGGGGTGCTCCCCAGTCCCTGACTATGAGAAGAAGGGGTCTGCTTCTCATGTTGAGGGCTTCCAGGTGGCTGTGGCATCTTCTCTGTGGCTGAGGACCAGCTCAGTGTCTCATGCCTTACTTGTCTGTCCCTGCCTCCCTCCTGTGCCTGCACCAGGTGCAAATGGCACATTCCATTCCAGGCAGATAGGCACATGCCTGTTAGAATTAGTCCTTCGCCTGCCAGAGGTCGAGCAGGCAAAATTCGGACAAGATGTTACTCTTGAAACCTATTTAAATAATTAGGAAGGGTAGAGAGGTCGGGGACCTTATGACAAACCTTTTGGCCAAAAGAGGGAAAGAAAAGGGGAGAGAGATCTGGGTTTGGGACCAGGGTATAGTCATATAGAAGGCCGGGTAAAAGGAACAGGCAAGAGAAGCAAAAGAATAGAATCATCTGGGAAAAAGTGGCTGAAGTCTGTAGAAATCCAGCAGCAAGAGTAGCAGCAGTTCACCTACCTGTAAGCCACTGTACAAGTGCCCGCCCCTCACTTGGGGTGGGAGTTTTTTATATTCCCAGCAACTACCCTCCAATGACAGTTATTTAGGGGCCTGCTTAAAGGGGCAGACACCTTGTATGGCTGCTTCTGAGGTGTTACAAGGATGTTACAGTAATGTAGGGTAAGACATGTCCAATGCATGGGCAACTTTGCGCTTGCTGCCCCATGCCAGGCTTGTGTTGGATTCACTCTTCTAACCTCAGCCAACATGTGTGTGCAGCTCAGCCTTTCCCAGAAATCCTACCTCTCCCAGAACATGACAGGACCCACTATATGCCCAGGACATCTCTGGATCCTGCCACCCTATGGGGGCAGAAGGATCATGAACATCAGTGTCCCTGATCTGTGGGGGAAAGCCCAGCTCACCCCATCGTGAGCAGGAGCAGAAGCCTGTGGGTGCTATCAGCCTGCTGGAGAGCTGCAGGAAGCCCAGTTTTCTGCTGCTGCTATGGAACCCTGGAAAATAATAAAGGGATGGCGCTGAGTCCGCCTCAGTCTGCAGGATAAACCCTGAGTGCTGCCGTGTATAGCTGCAGGCTTATGTTCAGATCCTCTGGAGAATGAGCGAGTGCGAGAGTTGGTGTGGAACCGCAGCGCGGGAATGGTCTCTGTCAGAATAACTTCATAAAACAGAGTTTTCTTGTAATATTCTTTGGTAATGGGGAGCTGAAAATAGATTTACAATCAAAATGGGCTTAATCTGATATTAAAGAATTCTCTTAAATCCCCCCAATGCATGAGCTGCTCCCCCTGTTGGTCTGTTTTGTGTGGGCTCTGCCACATGGTCATGGTGGAAAGAAAGGGAGCAGCAATCACTAAAAAGAGTCTTTGGGTGCCCCATCGGGATGGCCCCAGCACCCTGGGTCTGTGGTCTAGAGTCCTGGAGAACACATGGACTCCCCTGGAGATCAGGCACCCCAGAAAAGAGGGAACTCTGGGTCCTGGTGGAGAAAAGCAAACAGGAAGTAGATGTTTGTGTTCCCAGTGCCCATCTCTTACCGAACAAAGGTCCTTTCAAGCAAGTCCATTTCAGAGCACAACCCTTCCCTGAGTTCATGGGGGACTTACAAAAAATTTAATTAACGTAACCCAATCAACAATCAGTTCATGATCAGGAACAAAATTTCCTGTCTGTGTACATGAGATCACCTGGTTTTGAAAGCAACCACCAGGAAGCTGTGAGATGGATTAATCAGAGGGAGAGGGTGTCTGGTACCTGCTGCCTAGATGTTGCCCCAGGATCCAGCACTGATGTAGGCTCCATCATCACTGATGTAGGGAGCTCTGTGGGGAGGGAACTCCTGCCTGCAGGGGGCAGCCCAGCTATGGAGACTTGGCCAGGGCTGTGCTCATGTCCCCAAGACTCATACAAATGTCACAGGCACACACACAAGAATGCATCCAAAATGCATGTGCGTGCATGAAAGAACAAACATGTGTGTGCAGACAGCTACACATGCAAGAATACACACACCCATGAACCTGCACAGATAGACAAGCACATAAAATAATGTACTTACACCTGAAAGCACCCTTACACATGTATCTGCACAAAACAGACATGTGTGCACAGAGGCAGACACGACACAGTGGCATGCACATGTACATACATGCCTACAGGCACACATACATTAACATAGGTACAGAAAAAGAAGCATGTGCCTGCATAGGCATACCTGTGACATCTGGACATGAGCATATTTATTAACATAACATCTGTGTGTATGGACACAGGCACACACAGAACATATGTGTGGACACCAGCATACAGGTGTCACGTGTGTGCACTGATACACATGAAGCATGTGTGGATCTAATGCCATTAATCTAATATTTGTGTACACATGTACATGTGCATAGGCACACACAGGCAAAGCACTGGTATACATACATGTGCATGTAAAATACTCCCATCTACACAAATGTGCTCACAAAGACACACATGTACACACTGGTGGTATCACATGAGTATAATGCATGCACAGGCAAACATGTGCACATACAGGCACATACTGGCAATTACAGGCACATATGGACACACACAGGCAAACGCAGGCTCACATAGACTGGCACACTCAGGTCTGATGCAGAGAGAGGAGTCTATCCCTCCCAAAGGAGGCTGCTAGAATATTCTCTTTGTGGGAGTAGCCCCCAACAGCCCTGCTCAACGACCCCAAGCCTGGGCATCCCATGGTGACCGAAGACCCCAGGCCTAACTCCTCAGACATGGTGAGGAATCCCCAGCCCCAAGGCCTCTGCTGGCCTGGACACTCTGAGCATAGACACCCAGCAGCCCTGGAGAGCTGGACTCGCCACTTCAGGGCAGCCTTGGGCATGGGCTCGGGTGCCAGGGTATGACCATGGAAACTATCCTGTGGCCTCAAATCTGGTGGACTTCAATATCTGAGCATGAAGCAACAGCTTGGCTTGGCGGCATCCAGCCCTCAGCTCCCTTCTGCGTGGCCTGTTCGATTCCCTGCGAGGGAAGAGACACGTGGAGGAGGCTGGGCCAGCACAGCAGCAGTTTTCTGTGGACTTGGCACTGAATTAATCGTGTCCAGCACGCACGGGAACAGAGGAGACCAGAAGAGATCTGGGCGCTTGGAAGCTTCTCTCATGAAGCAGGGGTGAGGGCACCTCCAATCTGCCTTATCAAACACAGGGTCCAGCCCGTGCAACAGGTCCTTCCCTCCATAGCCCCTGTCTCACCCCCTTGGCCCCCGGTGGCTTTGAAATCCATGTTCAAAGTGGACTTTCTGCATCCATGAAAACCCCCAGGTCCCTAATCCGTCCCTAATGGAAGTCAAACAAGACGCCGCCAGATGAAACACGCTGGCCTCCCTCTCTGTTCACAGTAGGTGCCGGCAGATAATAAATATTTTATTTTACTACAAAAACAAATAACTAAACAGACCCCCTGTGTTTGTTCTGAACCCAACAGTAGCTCACACGAGTTTCTGCGTTTCAAAGCCGCCGTGTCACGGTGGTCGCTGGGCGCGGCGCTCGCGGCAGACCAAAGCGACTCCCTCCTGGACAAACGGTGCACATAGGCTGCAGTTGGCACCTCCCCAGGGTGTAGGACCTGGTTTGGGGGTACAGGCTGCCATGTTTGGGACAAGCGCCCTCCACAAGGTCCCCATTGCCCTCCTGCACCAAGACACCCCAGGCACGGTGGCCCCTAAACTTGAGACCTTCCATGCACAAGGCAGAGTTCTCTGGTGTCCTGCCTACGGGAGCATGAGCTGGGCTCCAGGGAGACACATGATCCAGGAGTGCATCCAGCTAGGAGGAGAATCTTCCCATTTCTTGTTGAGCTACAGGGCCTCCTCCATCAAATGGCAGCAAATGAGTGAAAATAGGCAGCCCAGAAGAGCCATGAGGACCTTTGTCTCTTCAGATGCAGCTTTCATGATTGTGGAGCAAGACAGGATCAATCTATGGGTCTGGCCCAGCCTCTGAAATGCCCCCCATCCTTTGGTTTCTCTTACAGTAATGGGTTGAGGGGATGTGTCATGTGACCTGGTTTTTGTACAGACAGTTACAGAACTGGACAATGGGGGCCTAAAAAGACATGGTCTCCTCACACGTGTTTCAATACCTTTATTTTATTTATTTTATTTGGGGGTGGGTGGGTCACACCCAGCAGTGCTCAGGAGTTACTCCTGGCTCCATGCTCGGAAATTGCTCCTGGCAGGCATGGGGGACCATATGGGATGCTGGAATTTGAACCAAAGACCTTCTGCATGAAAAGCAAATGGCTTACCTCCATGCTATCTCTCTGGCCCCAATACCTTTATTTTAAAAGGTGCTCAAAATAGTGATCAGACAGATCTTTGAAGTGGTCCTGACTCATAGGGTTTTAATGCCAGGAATCACAAGAACAGGTCAGAAAACCCACAACCCCAGGCACTAAAGGGTTGATCCTTCTTCCAATCCCACCTTCTCTTCTCCGGTTGCCTACCACAGACGAGGAGTTGAGTGAGTTTTCAGAAGAGGAGATGAAAATCCTGGAATTGTCCCCTTAGGAGCTCGAAAGGTCAGTCTTTGCTCTGGACAGACAGACAGGAGTGGCAACCCAGATGTGTGGGGACAAGAAGTCAGAGAACTGCGAGGGAAGCAGCCTGTCCCCAGTCCCCCATATAGCCCCCTTATAGCTGGGTCTTGCTCCCTTCTGGTGACAGTGATGTTTGCAGGTGCCACAATAAGCTGTCTGTACAATTATTGTGTTTATTCATTAGAGTTTTTAGAGAAAAATCCCTACACTTGGTGCCTCATTCCCTGGGGCCTGTCCCCTGCATTGTACCACAGCCACGGCCACAACCCACATGTTCAGGCCGGCCTGTTTCTGACTTTGTGTTGGACCCTGAATGCTCTATTCTTGCAGTTTGGGGAACTTTTTTTTTTTTTTTTTTTTAGCAAATCTGTTCTACTGGTTTATATCATCATTCTCACTGCACTAAAATTTACATGGCCTTTAAAACAAATAATATTGTCATGTAAATTTTTGTAAGCTTGAGGTTTATTTTATGGCCCATAAACATGGACGATATATTAAAATCTGGGAAGGGCAGAATATTGGTGGGAGATGATCCTCAAATAGCAAAGTCCATACCTTTTTCTTAGCACCCAAGGGCCCAGGCATGCCTGCATGATGTTGAAGGGTTAATAGCTGTTAGGACGTTTTACTGTGTCTGCCAATAACTCACAGTATATTAAGCCAGATAATGGGTCAATGGAATGTATTTATATCTTGCTATAAACTGTTTGTCCAAGAACCAACTAATTTCTGATGATAATGAAACACAGAGTCAATAAATATTATGCTCCACGTTTCTAATTTAAATACGGTTTTCCACTGCCACCGTAAATGATGGTCTGGCCACACCAGGGAGAATATTACTGATCTCTCTGTAACTTTGTTGAGTGGACAGCACCCACTAGCCCTTTACTTTGTGGGTTTTCTAACACACCCTGTGAGTTCTTGTCCTTAAAACCCTGCAAGAGTCAGGACCACTTCAAAGATCTGTCTGATCACTATTTTGAGCACTTTTTAAAATAATGGTATTGGGGCCGGGCGGTGGCACTGGAGGTAAGGTGCCTGCCTTACCACGCTAGCCTTGGACGGACCGCGGTTCGATCCCCCGGGCCCCATATGGTCCCCCAGGCCAGGGGCGACTTCTGAGCGCATAGCCAGGAGTAACCCCTGAGCGTCACTGGGTGTGGCCCAAAAACCAAAAAATAAATAAATAAATAAATAAATAAATAAAATAATGGTATTGAAATAGGTGTGATAAGACCCAAGGGGTTGGCTGTGACTTTTGTGAGGTAGCAGATATTTCCTGGACTCAGAAGCTATATCTTTGTCCCTAGAGCTTCGGGGGTATCTTGAGGCCAACAATGTCTCTCTGAGCTGAGCCCTCTGCCCCCAGATGCTCCTTCAGTCCTGGAGCCCACAGAAGGGGTGAAGAGGACTTTACAGGAGAAGAGGAGTGAGGAGGGGCTATGTATCATCTGCTATACACCACATCCTGCACAGCACCCACAAAGTCTCCCCACAACTGTTGGGCCCTGTTTTACCTCACCTCACTGGGGTTAAGATTACTTTGCTGCTTTCCTGGAAGAGTTAAGAACCTGCTGGCTGTCCTCATCCTGATCAGAACCTTTCGTGTGTCCTGTCCTGGGGCCAGCCTGGAGACCAGGTTGTAGGGAGCTTTGGGGGTGCTCTGGGGTGGCAACCAAATGGGACAGGGCCACAGTTTCCAGAGAGCTGCATCCCAAGAGTGCAACTGTGGGCCCCGGGGCCCATTTGGAAAGGTCACTGTGGCCTTCAATTTTCTCTTTTATGCTGAAACTGACACACACCCAATTAATGGGCTATATTAAATATTAGGTTTTAATACTCCAGTATTTTATGAATATATGTTAATATTTAATACTAACATTTTATGTGGAGTTCTCAGTCATATTAACTAGTAAATTTGGCTAATAAAATCAAATTTTTTTCTTGTTATACCTTTTGAATAGTAAAGATTATGGTGGAGTAAAAATAATTAGATTTCTTTGGGGTAAATTACAGGCCTATGATTCATGGCCCTGGAAGCAGATTCTCTTCTTGTTTCTTCTATGCTTTCTGGCCCAGACTAGACACTGAGGCTTAGGCAGATGGGAAGGTTCCCACCACTCCTTTGGTAGAGTTTGAGGGTTTAAAAAATAGGGAAAACTTACCAAGATCTCAATGAGCCCTGTCTCTAAGAACACAGGTTGTTTGAGGCAGCTACAGGGCCAGTGGACCTTAACGCTTCTTTCAAGCAGCCTGCTCTCTGCTCGTTGCTATCCCTGCTCTACCTAGGCTCACACATACACACTGATCTTGCCTCCTCAGCATGGCTCTTTCTGCCATTCACATTTTAGTCATCTTTACCTTGTAGAACAGGGAGGCTGTAAGGGAGGCGTTGGGAATGGCCAGTTTCCAGCTGTTGGTTTGAAAACCAATCCGAACTGGTGGGGCTGACCAGCGCTTACTTTGTCACCCATTGACTGCTACTGCCCCTAGTGCTCCAGTTTAACTGGTTAGTTCAAGCATTATTTTGCCCAGAAACAGTCTAAAATCCCTCCAGCAACACCCAAGGAATGAGCTCAAGTTTTTGGCTGAGCAATTGTCCCTGCTTGTTAGATTACACCTTATTTCACCTAAAACAAAGATCATCCCTGGTTCCTTTGCATCTGTTTGTTTACAACTTAGTTTCATCCAAAAAAATTTTATTTTATGTATAAACCTGGGTGGGTCCGGCTCAAAATAGCTTGTGCTTACTGCTCCACCTGGGAATGGTCTCTGTTCTCAATAAGAATAGTTCTGGCAAGCAACTTGGGAAAGATACAAGGTAGACGAGGCCAGACTATACATATTTCATCTTCAGCCTAGTCTGGAGATTTTATGCCCACTTGGCCATTTTTGTTATTGCTGTTGTTGTTGTTGTTGTTGTTTTGGGGCCATACCTGGTGATGCTCAGGGGTTACTCCTGACTGTGCACTCAGAAGTCACTCCTAGCTTGGGGGACCATATGGGACTCAGGGATCAAACTGAGGTCTGTCCTGGGTCAGCTGTGCTATCGCTCCAGCCCCAACCACTTGATCATTTTTAAGGTGACAAGGAACTAACTATTCTTGGCACCTTGGACTTCCACTCAGTTTCTCATCAGCTGGCAGAAAAGGACCTTTCAGAGTTTTAATGTCCCCCAGCTCCTCCCCCAGTGTCTCTCAGCAACTTCAAGGGGCAGAAATTGTTGTATAACTTTAGCTTCTGGTTAATTCACACACAATTTATGTTTCCATGTCTTAGCTCATAGGAATTCTAGAAACCCTAGGGCTTCCTGTGTCCTTTCACCCAACTTATAAGAATATTTCTTTTAATTTTTTATTGTCTTGTAAGTGATGCATTCACAATTTTTTATTGGTTGTTTTATGAAACCAGAGAGATGTCTTTGGTATTATTTCAGTTGTGTTTTGCTTTTGGACCACACCCTGGGATACTTGCAGGTTCCTTTTGGCTCTGCTCTCAGGAATCATTCCTGTCAGGTTCAGGAAAATCATAGAGAGGATGGTTGCATGCAAGGTAAGCATTCTTTCTGCTTTACTCTGGCTCCTGTCTTTGGTAGAATTACTTTCTAAATAGGTGAATTTTTAAAGTTTCAGTCATTTATCAATTAACTTTTCTGTTTGGGGTAATTGATGTTTTCAAGGGTTGTTTGTCATTTTTCTTAATTTCCCTGTCTAGAAGCTGGAGAGATAGCACAGTGGTAGAGTGTTTTCCTTGCATGCAGCTGACCTAGGATGAACCTGGGTTCGATCCCCGGCATCCCATATGGTCCCCCAAGCCAGGAGCAATTTCTGAGCAAATAGACAAGAGTAACCCCTGAGTATCATCGGGTGTGGCCTAAAATGCCAGTTATTGTCTTCTACTGAGTAATTCTTCTTGCTTTTCTTTGATGGTCCTGCCATCTGCATTGGCAAGAAGAGTTGATTATTTTGAAAATAAACTGGAAATATTGGTACCCTGATATGAGTTGGTCTAACTTCATCTGGATATGAAAACTCTTTCAAATGAAATAAATCCTGCAGAGCTTTTGACTGGCACCTGAATCACAGAAATGAGGTCTCTGGTGACCAATATCCTTTTCAGAGACCCTTCATTCTCCAAAGGTTGCCCAGATGTGCCCATTCTGGATGTGAGGTGTGGATTCCTGCTCAGTTTCCCATTGCTGAGATCCACAGTTCGTGATGCTCATCTCTTTGCTGAATGTTTGCTTTTTGTCTCTGTTAGTACTGGAGGGTTTTATAAAAGTTGTATCCAGTGTTTAACCATGGCCTTTTCTTGGTCTCTTCATTCTCATTTAGTTTAGTTTGTTTCTATGTCTTTTTTTTTTATTTTCAAGTGATTGAGTCCTTTAGTTTTTCTTTGTTCCTTAATTTTTCTTTTTCATCTTCATTTCTAATGAGTACCATCGTTTCTGGTAAGATTCCTGCACTTGGAAAGTCATAGTCTTCGTCTAGATTTTTCTCCTGTGACTTTGAAGCTTTGGCTTTCTCTATATGTGATCAATATTTGAAGAAAGACAGTGTCGTTTTAGGGTAGAGGCATGTGTATACATGTGTGTCTCTATGTATGGTCATATGTGTGTCCACATATGCATGTTTCTTCCTGGCTATGCATTCAGGTACATCTGTGTGCCAACATAAGCTCATGCACACACACACATACACACACACACATACACACACACACACACACACATCTAAGATGCATCTCCAGTATTGACTCTTACTCTGTGCCTAGTAGTATTCGTGTGTGTGATAGAACTTGTTGATTTTGCCCATGAAATCTTCTACTGGCTCACATTAGTTTGGGTCTGTTTGATTTTTCAATACTGGAGGAAGTGTATTAAATCTTCCTTCTGTGGTTCTGATTTTATTCATATTTTTATTCATAGTTAATTTTCCTTGATATGGCTTAATTTATACTATTCACTATTTACAGAATGACAACTATTTTTCTTTTCCAGGCTATTTCGTTCCCTCTCCACTATCCAATGCACCCTTCCCTGTCTGAGTTAATCATCCGATCTAGACTCTTCTTTCCCTGTTACGAATTGGCTTTTTGTTGGCATTCCCTGACTCTTCCCTTTGAAAATGTTTGTGCCCTCGGGTCTCCCGAGTGTGTAAGCAGAGCTGAACAGCACAGAATTTGTGTTTACTCATTGGAAAATCTTCCAAGAGAAAAAGCTGAGTTGGCCGTTACTTACCAGCACTAATGGCTGTGGCTTTGTTCTATCCTCTTTCTTTCCTTTCCTTTGGTAACAACTCGTTTCAACTTTGCTTGTCTCAGGGCTTCAAAGTGCCTTCCTATGAGCTTGTTTTCCATCTAAAGCAGACCCAGGCTAGAGTGTCACCATGTCTCCAAGGCTCCCAGTTCTAGCTGGAACAGGACTCTTGGTCTGGGTATTGGTCTTGTCTGCTACTGATGCATGAGAATTGTGTGGACATCAGTCATCAATGCCCCAAGTCACAAGACACACACTCGGGCCATGACCTTCACTTCCACATTCTGCCTGAATGTTCAACAGCCCTAGGGAACTCTAGTCCTTTACAGGGAAAGTCCCAAAATGACATTGATAAAGCAAACATATTCCCAGGACCCTTGTTTGCTGAAAACCTATGTCAGTCACCCCCAAATCAGCAAGACTGAACCAAGAATGGGGTTCAAGACATACTACAACAGGAAAGACATTTGTTGTGTACACAGTTGACCTGGGTTCCATCTCTACATCCCATCTGGTCTCCTGAGTTCAGTAGAAATTCCTGAGCACAGAGACAGGAGTAAGCCCTTAGTATTGCAGGGTGTGACCCAAACCCAAAAATATAAAAATTTTAAAAAGACTGAATCAAGAAAAAAATGGATTAAAAGTGGCTCCTCCCTAAACACCAATCAAGAGAAATGTGAATATTAAATCCATTTAAAGTCTGTAATAGTCCAAGGAAATAAAGTTAATGTTGAAATGAGGATGATTTAACCAGGGTCTGGAGGATCTCAAGGATTGTGGACTTACCTCCACAGAAACTAAAAACATGTTTGAAAAGAAAGAAACAGAGGGTATAGATACAAAAAGTATTTCTAATGAAAACCAATGATAAGAGCATATAAGAGCAAATAAATAAAAAAGTCACCATGTTGGGTGAGTACTACAAAAGACACAACTAGAGATGCATTTGGGGAGCTGAAAAATCTGGCAGAAGGATTTTTCTGGAATGTTCTGTGATGATTCTTCAAAAATGTTCTGTGGCAATTTTTCTGGAATGATGCCTCTAGAATGGTCTATGATGATTTTTTTAGAATGTTCTGTTGGAGATTCTTCTGGAATGTTCTGTCAAGTGCTGGAGCAACAAAGAAGGGAAGGAAGCATTGCCTAAAGGGGATTGGAGGAAAGAGAAGCAGAAGGGACATGGGCAACCAAAGTGCATTTTGGGAGCCCAGGAATGTTCAATACCTTGAATAGAGATAATAATAAAATGTGTCTAACCAAGATATTGTGTATTTGGCATTGTGTCACCTGTCTCCTATTAGCCTGTTGTATCACATAGATTTGTATTACATCTTTACCAGCATGGTGACTCTTGTGACTGTAAGTGTGAGCATGTGGGGCTCTCCAGAAACAGCCCCCCAGACCCTGAGGCTTTGAATTCTGAGAGCACTGTGCTCCTAGAGCATTCAGGCCAGCAGTTGGGTGGGCCCCATGTGTCCTCTGAGTAGTAAGTAGGTTTGATGAAACACTTGGGAAAGAATCTAGTTGACGTCAGAACACTAACTAGCATACTCGGTGCTAGAGACAACACAGAAAACTTAACAGAGGAAACAGATAAATATGTTCAAGCAACAGAATGAAACCAGCCAGAGGTTAGAATTATCAGTGTAAGCCATGGGATACATGAAATCAGTGGGAAAGTATCTTCAAGGAGAAAAATGGGTTTGAACCGACAACCTTGTACATCTCACAATTATTATTCAAACTCAAAGTAAAGCATAAATGCATCTCCACTCTCACCAGCATTCAAAATGTCAATAGTTCTTTCTTAAAGAATTCTCAATGATGGGCCCCAGCAGAATAAAAGCCTGGAAATGATTTTTAAAAATGAATGTCAGAGATAAAGGAAACAGACCAAAGTGCTAGAAAGCATTTTAGGGCTCATTTCAACATATTGTTGGGAATGGGACTGAACATTTTGATACAATATTAATAAGAAGTGATACTAAGAAAGCAGAATAATGTTAATTTTTAAAAATATATGGG
>PVKC010005920.1:0-32245 GCA_004027635.1 Crocidura indochinensis | reverse complement strand
CCTGCACCCCCCATGGGTCTGGTTAGGCAGGGCCCCTGCCGCATGGCAGGGGCCTGCCGAGCCCCAACTACTGAAACTCCCAGCACCCGGAAAGGGAATAGATCCGTCGTGTTGCCGGAAGCTGGAAGTTCAGCATCCCCACCCAGACCCACCCAAAGGAGCCTGGTAGAGAATGGGGGAAAAGCCCAGGGTACTGTTTTTTTTTTTTTTCCAAAAGAACCGCATAACTTGAATCATTTTGTTCTGCCTCATAAATTTAGGAGAAAGAAAAATGGATGGTACCAGAACCAAACAGTCGTATGAACAATGAGTAGAAATAAAAAAGGATCAGACTTAAACACCAAACCCAAAGTCAACAACAACAAAACCAATAGCCAACCTTCAACAAGCTATACACAGAGGGGACTAGTTACCCTAGCGTCTAGGAGGCAAAGGAGAGGGATGCTGGGAACTGGGGTGGAGAGAGGATATAACACTGATGGTGAGATACCCCTGATTTAATGCCACTATGTACCACAAATATTACTGTGAAATGCTTGTAATTCACGTCGGTCATAAGAAAAATTATTTATAAAAAATAACTGTTGTGTTGTGGGGCCGGGCGGTGGCGCTGCAGGTAAGGTGCCTGCCTTACTGCGCTATCCTTGGACGGACCACGGTTCGATCCCCCGGTTCCCATATGGTCCCCCGTGTCTGCCAGGAGCGACTTCTGAGCGCATAGCCAGGAGTAACCCCTGAGCGTCACTGGGTGTGGCCCAAAAAAAAAAATAACTGTTGTATGCTAAAGCATGAATTTACTAATACTTTTACATTTTTAAGAATAAAGTTTCAATTTATTTTTAAATTCAGGGTCCTTTTTATTCTGAGAACTTTATATTGAATGTAAAGTGGAACAAGGATAGTTGTATCCATAGTTTTTTTTCCCATTCCCAATAATTTTATTTCATGCATTCTTCAAACTATCTCAAAGTACAACCAAAATGATAAAGAAGCAATGTCAGAAACTGCCATACTACCAACAAAATATCTATATGGTAAATTATGATCAACATCAGTATTTTAAATCATATTTTGGACTTTTCTTCAAGTGAAATAAATAGAAAGAGTCATCCTCTAGATGCTCAAAGAACACTATCAAATATATAAGATTAAAGTAATAAAAGCCTACTTAGAACTACTTCCCTCCTCTTTTGCTTTCTTTTTCTCTCTCTCCATCTCTGTTTCATTCACATGCACATTCTATCTATATCCCTCTCTCTCTTATAATTGTACTGATATTATTTTGTTTGTTCAAATTGAAACTGGTCAGCAGTATCATCAAATCTGCAAGAGCAATTGTCAGATATGCTTATATTCTTAGTTGTGATAAGAACCCATGTACTTATTTTGACTAAAAAGTATTCCATTATGAAATTTGGCTGACTCAAGAATCATGAAGAAGCCAAAAAACAAACTCCGGCAAGGTTCCAGGAAGACTCTCAGAATAACACTCCCAACTGACCCATCAAGGAAGTTGAGGAAGTTGATGCCTTTACTAGCATAAGGAAGCTAAACCCCAGGAGTTGATATGAACAGGTCTGCAATGTTTCAGAGTGAGAAATAGAAACATTACATACATGTGTTGCTGGGTCACCACATAGAGATCCAGGTGACTGAATTCTAAAAACCAAATTAAATATTTATTCTCAGAAAAAAAGAGATTATATCTAAGAAAGTGAAATTCACAAGACAGAGACATATGAAAATAATGATATTTCTGTGTTTTACTGTATCTGATATTTACTCAACTAAGTTGTCATTAGTATCAAATCTGTATCAAAATTAGTGATTGTGAATTATTAGTTTTTTTCTTGCACTTTTCATCTCTCTCTCTAGAGATTATTTACCAATTTTGTATCAGTAAATGACTTCCATTATAAGATTCCATTAGAAATGACTTCCATTATAAGATTCCATTAGAAATGTATGAATTAAAGTTTTCATGGAGACTAGATCTTCACCTTCAAAAGTAAATAAAATGGGGGCTGGGCGGTGGTGCTGGAGATAAGGTGCCTGTGCTAACCTAGGACGGACCGCGGTTCGATCCCCCGGTTCCCCATATGGTCCTCCGTGCCTGCGAGGAGCAACTTCTGAGCGAATAGCCAGGAGTAACCCCTGAGCATCGCCGGGTGTGGCCCCCCCAAAAGTAAATAAAATGTATTTCTTTCTTTCCAAATTGAGAGTATATTAAAATGATTAATTTTGAGGAAGCAGAATGATAGTAAAGCAAATGGACTGTTTTGCCTTGCATGTGGCCAGTCCAAATTTGATCCTTTGCAACCAATATGGTTCTTAAAGTCTGCTAGGAGTAATCCTTTCCAGAAGTAAGGCAAGGATCTGTGTCTGTGTAACATGCCCCCCCCCCAAAAAAAACCCATAGAATGATTAATTAGGGGGAGAAGACAGGGGATAAAAAAACTGGCTGAAAATGGGCCATAGAAAGAATAGCTAATGCCCTATCATTGAATCTTGTATATAGAAAAAAGGAAAGCAACAAAAGTCAATTTGTGAACAGCTTATCAACACTGCCTTATATTCAACAGCATATAAATGTGATTAGTAATTAAAAACTAACGAGAAAAGAGGTCATGTACTTTAGACAAAGCTACCTATCATTTAGGATAGAGCCATATTCAGCCATTACACAAAGAAGCATGGGTTACCTTTAAACCAATAAATAAATCCTGAGTTTAGATCACTGTCTCTTGTGTGAATTATCTAGTACAAATACAATGCATGTGAAGAGCTTCTAGAAGTCCATTATCACTTGCTATTGGAACTACATTGCACTTGATGAAATCTTTCCACATCACTCCATGAAACTTAACCTTCTTAAACTTCATTTATTATTTTCTTTTCTTATCCAATCACTTGATCAAGTCTGAGCAGTAGCCAAAATTATTTATTTTCCCTAAAAGTATCAGAATACCCCTTCTCAGAGCAGATATTCCAAATACATCAACTGATTCATTCCTATTATAAAAATTATCAGGGAAATCCTATGGTTCAACATCCTATCAGAAGGTAACAGTACCAAGTTCTAGACTTTAGAAATATAGATGATAAAGATGGTAGAGAAGGATTAAAATGCAGATTTATAAGCAAGTTGTAATAACAAATGAAAATCACAAATAATTTATATGTGAAACTAAATGTGTCTATAAAAGAACACATAGAATATCACCATCTTTTAAAATTTTCTTCAGTCCCAATATTTTAAGAACACATATTTTATTAAAAAAATAATAACCATCCCAGGCCCGGATAGGTGGCATTAGAGGTAAGGCATCTGTCTTTCAAGCACAAGCCTAGGACGGACCCAGTGTCCTATATGGTTCCCCCAAGCCAGGGGCGATTTCGGAGCATATAGCCAGGAGTAACCCCTGAGCGTCAAATGGGTGTGGCCAAAAAGACAAACAAACAAACAAAAAATAACCATCCCATCTATGGCCATACCACCCTGAACATGCCAGATCTCGTCTGATCTTGGAAGCTAAGCAGGATCGGGCCTGGTTAGTGCTTGAATGGGAGACCACCTGGGAATACCGGGTGCTGTAGGCTTAAAAAAAAAACCATCCCCACTCCCATTTATATCCCCCATTGTTATTAGTCAACTTCAACTATGCCTACATAGTTAATTGTAGTAAGACAAGACTGCCAATGGGGTTCCATGTTGCTAGACACTTTCTTTCACCCATCACTAGAGTCACCTTATAAAAGTAAATGTTTTGCTTGGTAACTTTTCAAAATTCTTCAAAGACTTCTTGTCATTAACAGGATATTGCCCAAATTTCTTATGATGACATTGCAATTTTTTGATTAATAAAACTACCAAGTACTTAACCTCTGTTCAATTACATAATGTAAAGATTTTCACTACAATGGCTCCACATACTTCATGTTTGCCATGGATTCTGTCAAGAGAATTATACCCTTGAGAAGGATGAGACTCCTAGATCCTGGAAGTAGCCCTGCTGGTTAAAAGTAAAAAACTGAGATATTTGGGGTTAGATTACATGGGAATAAGAACACTATGATTCTATCACACCACTGACTTCTTCAAGCTTGCCTGTCTTATTATTTTGTGTTTAGGCTTAACCTTCTTTATTTACTCCCCATTACCACCACCAGGTCTCAAACTTTATCCTGAAGATCTGAAACAACCAAGGCCTCTATAAAAAAAAGTCCAAATGTATGCCTTCATTGCCTGTCGAACCATGTTTGATTGCCATCTAAATGAGAAACTATTTTTACCACCATCTTGAGACCTTCTGCAGAGCTCTGACCCAGAGGTCAGCTCTCTTGGCATAGCAGTGTCATCAGATAGCATCGAATAAACCCTGTGAATTCAAGAAGAGGACTAATTTCTGAATTCTAGCACAATCTAGTCCAGAATTATCTTTATCAATCTGTCCCTAAGAGGCTTTGCATGTTCTTGGAAGATTCCATGTAAATCATGGTTCTACTTTCTAGCCATTGATTCCTGGATGCACGTAATGTTCTTTTATATAAACCCTGGCCCTTGTTACTTGCTCTTCTTAGACTCTCCTTACCTTTTCTTAATTATCCAACTCCTAATGACATGCCATTTCCAAAAAAAATCTTCATTAATATCCCAAAGCTCAGTATCATTCAGTATCTACTTTGATTATGGAACCTTACATATTATATTGTAATTTACTTTGATCTGCACATATGTTTATTCCCCAAAGGCTTATATCTCCTTAAGGACTAGCTTAGTCTTTTGTAGCTCCTTCCTCACTCACAGCTGAGACCATATGTGCCCTATAAAAATGTCCCTGGGGCTACTCCAACATTTCATGGATTATTTCCAGAATCCACGCCTTATTTTGTCCAAATCCCTTGTTCTCATCTAGTATGCACTTGCCTCAAAGCCAAATACCTTATTTCTGAATACAGTGGTGAGCTCTGCTCCTCAGCTTTGCCTCTTAAACTTGTTCCCTTAAAACATCCCCATGATTTTTTATATTAGTTTCATCCTTGAATCTACTGGAGGACTGGAGGTTCTTGTTTTGTACTCATAACTCAAAACATCCTAGACTTCACCTAGCTTATCCTCTAAAAACTTTTAGAGTATATTTTCTCAGGCAGAGTTTAAGCAAAATAATGTATTTGGGTGTATAAAAATTTTCCTAATAAAACAATATCTCCTCTTCAGAGGGGTAAGACATTGATTCAAGTGTTTAAAGTTTTTACAATGATAAGAAAATAGCGTATAACCCACAATTTCCAGCTAATTTAAGGGCTCAAAGATATTCCATAGATTAAAATAAGGATAATTTGGGATACTAACTCATTCAGAGAAAAAGATGATCTCAATATAACCATCACAAAATGCTGATGTATAGTATTATGTGGCTGAAAAAATTGATGATGACCTCAGTGAAAAAAATTGGGAGTTACATCCAGAATATTTTTTAATATTTAAATAATATGAACTGGAGTGTGGCACAAGCCACAAGGCTTCTGCCTTGTGCTTGCCAGCCTAAGATAGAATATGGTTCAATTCCCTGGCATCCCAGATGGTCCACAAAGCTAAGAACGATTTCTAAGAGAATATCCAGGAGTAACCCCTGAGCATCAGTAGGGTGTGGCCCAACCCCCCAAATTGAAATAATGCATTTAATAAAACTAACAAGATTATTTCAGCTACCAAAAATATAGGACATATAAGTATATATGTAATCAATTAGAGATTTTCTAAATTTGATCATTTTAGAATGCTATGCAAGAAATATTCTTGTTCCTAGGATATAGAATATTAAAGAGAAAAGAGGTAAGATGTGTGCAAAATAGTCACAAGTAGGACAGAAACAGTAGAGAGGAGAGAGAAAGAAATGGAATAAAATGCAACAAAATGTTAAGGTCTATGGGTTTAGAAGAGCATATTTAGCTACAGTAGAGAATATTTGACCATTCTTAAGAACTCTGTGATGTCAAAAATCTCTTTAGCACCCTCCAATAGAGGAAAAGGGTAATGGAAAGAAGTGGACATAAATTTGGAGAAGTAATAGAAAGAATCAAACGTTAGTTTTTACATTTGACAATAATAGTCTTGAGGAGACTTCAGAAACTCCCAACAGGCTCCTAGTCAATAGCCAGCCCCTTCTCCATCATCTCAGCTCTTCTGCAGCCTACTCACTCTAGTCAATGGGCAGTTTGCCTCTCTTATATTGACTACTGGTCCAGGAGGCTTCCACTTACTTAGTTGTGACCTTTGACTTTTAAGACAGGAATGTAGACAGATGGTAGATCAGTTTGACTTTGCTCTTACACAGACACAAAAAATGTGGCAGTGTTTTTATTCATTTATTATTTTTGACAGTTCACCACCCGCAACACATTGCTTTAAATTGTGAGGGCATCACTTCGATTAAACCATACCAACAAGGATAAAATTAAATGAGTTTTATCTTTAAAAGGCATAAAATAAGGATTTCAGCTGCCATGATTAATTAAGCACAATGTATACTCTATGCAGTGCCAAAAGTGAACTAGAAGGATGCTGAATTATGAGTAAGCATGTGTTTCCTCTAATGGGTAGAAGCCATGGTAATGAATACAGTAGACTCCAGTTCAGGGAACTGTAAAGTTTCCTTGGTTCTTTCGGTACTACCAATCCATTATTCATTAATTTTATTTTGCTACTCAAAAATTCCACACCAATCCTGCTAAGTATGCATCTAGAAGAGGTCAAGATTAAAGAGCACAACTCATAACTTTCTGGGGGCAGGGGGATAATACAAGGGTTAAGATGCTTGCTTGCATATTTCTGATCCCAGTTCAACTATAGAGCCTCTTATTGTCCTCTGAGAACTGCCAAGAGTTATCCCTGAGCAGAGTCAGGAATAAACCTTAAGCATCCAGCAAGTGTGGTTTCAAAGAAAAATAAAGAGAATGCAACTCAAACGCAGTGAATAGACATAGTTTGGCATAAGATGACAGAGTGGGGTATTTAATTACTGAAAATTAGACAGTCCCTATGTCATATCTGATACCAAGTGTTTGTCATCAGTTATTAGTAGCTGTTCCCTTGTTTGGTTCCCATGTACAGAACAGAGAAGTGAGGTCACCTAGTGCATGCTTTCCTCCCTCTGGATAATTTCATTCAGCATGATGCCCTCCAGTTCCATCTAATTTGCAGCAAATACCACAATTTTGTGACTGGGCACTCTTGGGAATTTTGATGGTGAGAAAAGTGTGTGCCCTAATTTAACAAATGTCAACACCATTGTAAACACTTGTCTTAAATTATGGTTAAAATCTTAGAATTATTTTTAAAGGATAACAGCAGACCACATTCTAGGATTGGTCCCTAGAATGACTGTAAATGATAACGCTGACAAAATGCTTATTCTTATTCCTACATACTCAATAAAAGCTGATATTTATGTCAAGGAGATACCTCAAAGGACTGGATTGTATGCTTTTAATTGAGGAGACTCGGGTTTGGTTTCTTTATTTGGGAAGGGGGGTGTTAGGTTTTGGGTTTTTGAGCCAGACCTGGTGATGATAAGGGCTACTCCTGGCTCTGCGCTCAGAAATCACTCCTGACTTGGGGGACCATATGGGACACCGGGCGATCAAACCATGGTCAGTCCTAGGTCAGCCGAGTGCAAGGCAAACGCCCTACCACCATTGCTCAGGTCACTCAGGTTTGGTTTCTGGTGTAAAGTAGACCCCTTTCCCCCCCATGAACCACTAGGAAGTAACCTTTAAGCACTGAGCTGAGAGTTGACCCTGAGCACCACTGGGCATAGTCCCAAAACAAAACAAAACAATAAGTTTATACTTTATTATTTTAAAATTATAGTTGTGATTTGCAGATAGCCTAAACTAGTATATCTCCTTTGATCTGCATATTTCATTTTTACAAAAGTACATGCATTTATCATGTTTATTTCAACTTGATAACAATATTCAAGAACTGAACTCTAAGTGCCCATCAACTGAAGAATGGATAACAAAGAATGATTTATCTACACAATGGGATATTATTCTGTAATTTAAAAAAGAGATGAAATCCTGCACTGTCTAAAAACAGAGATAGATGTAGAGTCTATTATATGCTAAGTGAAATAAACCAGACCAAGAAAGACATACCCCTATAATTTTACTCCTATGCAGGAGAAAAAGACCAGATGAACTAAATAACTAACTTTTGTTCTATAAGACAAATTGCTGGTTAACAGAGGAAACAGGGTAAGCTGATTGTGAACAAATGTATGGCAAAGATTTAAGAAGGTTCCCGGTTGTGAACATAATGTGTGTGTTTGTGTTTATGTTGATTTTAAATAATGCACACCTGGAACTTAGATATTGTTAGTACACTTATTTCAATTATACACAATTTTAAATAAAAATGCATATTTAAAAGATAACACGACAAAATACTCTCCTTTACAGGCAGGAAAGCATATGCACTAAATTCAGAAAAACAAATAGCATCCATTTCTTGATTGGATTCATATGTATTGCCATAATATGGTATTTATTTAAGCATGTCTATGAAAATACAACCTCAAAGTACAAATAAATAGTTTTTTAAAATTTTCTCTACCCAGCTATATACTTACCAGTGATTGGTAAACTGAGCTGAGATATTTATATATTTCATATTATATATTTATAAATAGTCAAATGTGTTAAATATTTATATATTTCATTATATAAATGTTCATTCAACAAACATTTGTAGATATATGAGAAGTGACAATTCATGCTCTCTGTACTGGAAATATATGTAGAAATCAGAAAATAATAAAAATCACATCTTCCCCGGAAGGCTTCACTCCAGTTGGAAGAGACTTTCATGGCATGACATAATTAATTATAACGTATGAAGAATTGGGATGATAAAGACTGAGAAATATTAGGTAGAGGAGAATAGCATGAAAAGTTTTATAAAATTTTTCAGAAAAGATCGACTAAAATGATGTAGCTGAACACAGAGAGCACACACCTGCTTTCCCCAAAACAGAGCTTCCTCTATACCTTACCCTCCCCTTTTGAGATATAAAGACTTGGGCTTGATTAGCACTAGATGAGTACTTTTGTTTGTTATTAAGCTTGTCCTCCCTCCCCAGGTGAATTGAGTCTGGTTTAAAGAGAGAGAGAGAGAGAGAGAGAGAGAGAGAGAGAGAGAGAGAGAGAGAGATTGGAAGCCTCCTGACCCCATGCTTTTCTCTTTCATACCAATCTGATTTCTTAATCCTTGTAGCACCTCTACTTAGGACCCATTCACCCAGTATTAGACAGCAAGTGGATTCCTTATATCTGGTGCCAGAACAAAGCCATCAAACGGACAAAAATAGTGATTGGGGTAGCAAGATTTTCAGAGTACTTGGGAGATAACAAAACCAGGGAGTGGAGCAAGACTATCTGCTAGTGGACCAAGAAAGACAACATGATTCCCTCCTGGATCACTTCCTCATAGCCCATTCATCCTGGACTGAATGTGCCACACCCTTTACTGGAACATTAGCATACATGGCCCTCCTTCTAACTGTTTCATGCTGCTCTGGTGTGATAACCAGCATTTTCTCACTGGATTAAAAGTGCCATGCCCATTGGAGATTCTTCTGTGTTCCGCACCCAGAGTCAAGCAGACAAGCTGGTACTGGCAATCCAAGACCTGGGGACTGTCAAATGGTTCAACATCTGGAATGGTTACAGATTTGTCAACAGGAATGACACTAAAGGCAATGTCTTTGTTCACGGCTTTTAAGATAAATAACCCCAGGAAGTTTTTTCATAGCATTGGATATGGGAGTTTGGAGATGAGACTGTGGAGTTTGATGTTGTGGAACTAGAGAAGGATGCAGAAACTGTTAATGTAAGTGTGTTTGAGGTCTGCCACTGAAGAGCAACTGGTATGCTTCCAATCATATAGGTCCACCAACTCATCCCCCAGCTCATTCAGTGGCCCAATCACCCTTGGTGACAGAGCCCCTTCAGGCAGGACAGAACCAGGCCATGAAGAGGAGAGAGCTGAAGGCTCTGGGGAGCATCTCAGACATCACTGTTCACTGTTCTTCTTTCACTGAAGTTTTACATGAGATACTTGGCTATACAACCAGCTGAAGCCTATTGAGAGCACTGATGGAGTTTAACACACTGACAGCCCCATTGGAGGACCAACAGCAGGGAAATGAATGGGTCCCCCAAACCAATTTCTGTCCTAGGTTCTGAAGGCCTTTCTTCCATATCAGGCCACCTCAACAGCCTACCACAGAGGAAGGAAATGGTGAGATTAAGCCCAGTTAAGGCCAAACTAATGGTTCTCTGACCAGGAATTGAACCCAGGCTACAATAGTGAGAGCACTGAATCCTAACCATTATGCTCTATGCCCCTTTGCAAAAAGCCTGAATTTGTTGCTGTCCTTATTAAACCTCTGCAACTCATCATCCCTTTTACCCTGGAGTGCCACCCTCTATACCCTTTCAGCCTCATACCACAGGAATTAGGGAACTGACACTTGCAACCAAACTGATCACATTAACTTTGGCCCATGATTTTGACCAGCAGCTCTAGAGGTCACTGACACTTCCACTATCTCACTGATTGCTCTCCACTGACAGATTACCTCGTTAGCTCTAGTAGTACTCTACACCAAACCTACCTTGGACTTGATCAGCAGAAAAAAGTGGTATGTGTATTTCTTTATTTGCATTTCTTGGATAACAATATTGTTAAGTAGTCCTCCAGAATCAGTCTACCTTTCCTTGATTTACCAGATTCTGACCATTTATACAGTAAAAAAGGTAATTCTGATGGCTAGCCCAATCCTCTTAAAGTTTTGTGTTTAGCAAACAGAAAAGGAGGAGATGTAGTTGAACACACAGAGCATATACCCTGCTTCCCCCAAACAGAACAGTCACTCCTCTTCACCCACCTAGGCTTGATTAGAATTAGATAAGTGCTTTTGTCTGTTAATTATGTTTTCCATGCCTCCCCCTTACCCTTCACCCTCTTTGGATTAAGTCTGATCAATAAAAGAAAACAATTGGCTCTCTCAGTTCATGAGGTTGGAAGTTCCCTGATTCCATGCTTTTTTCCCTTATACCTGTTTTATTTCTTAATCTTTGCAGTGCCCTGATCCAATCTTGTTCACCCAGGACTGGATGGCAAATCTAGCCCTTACAAAAAGATAGTTAAGAAAACATTTAAGGATGTGAAGAGTAAACTCTGTGGACTTCTAAAAAAATTTCATAAAAAAGAATTCCATGAGACTCCATCACCTGGATGGATGGCTTGTCCACAAAGCAGAAGCAGCATTGCAAAGTGGAGGGTGGAAAAAAAAAGGACCTGATTCCCCAAAAGAAAACCAATGGAGGTTCCAAAAAAAATATTGAGGAGAAAAATGACAGTTTGAGGTTGGTAAGTTAATATGGGAATTAGGACACATGCCAGGCTTGTGCCTAACCTCGCACCACATGCCCATTGAGCATCACTGTAGATAGCCCAGCTGACTGCTGATAACTGGTCATAACACTGAGATGTCTCTGAGCATTATGAGCTATGGCCCTGGAAGTTCCAGGCACTATAGTACTATAAGAACAACCTTATATTCTTAGTCCCTCACACTGAACCATTGGCTTGGCTGTCTACTGTAACCAGTGGCCTAAAGACCCATGGGCACTAAATTGAAGTACGGATCAAAAAATAATGATAATTAAAACTTTTCTTAAGTTTTAGAAAAATGAATGTTCTGTCTATGAAAGAGTAAATTATAGAAATACATACTCAGAACAAGGTAAGTAGATTGAATATTACTGAAGTGCCCAAGCAGCAAAGGATGCCACCCATGTGCTTTCCTCTGACAACAAACTGAAGAAGGAAGTGTTTTTGTGAAGAAATTAAAGGGGAGGGGCCCGGGAGATAGCATGGAGGTAAGGCGTTTGCCTTTCATGCAAAAGGTCATCAGTTCGAATCCCGGTGCCCCATATGGTCCCCCGTGCCTGCCAGGAGCAATTTCTGAGCATGGAGCCAGGAGTAACCCCTGAGCACTGCCGGGTGTGACCCAAAAACCACACACACACACACACACACACACACACACACACAAATACAGAAATTAAAGGGGAGGCATGTTCAATGGAGAAAATGGAGATTTTTAAGATCAAGTGTGGGGGAAGAATGAGTCAAGTGGAAAATCAAGTAGCAGACCAGAGGAGGAGGAAGAATCTAGAATGTAAAAGATAAATAGGGAGTGGAGAGCTGCAAAGACTTTCAGTTACTGAGGCTCATATAGAGGGCTGTGAGAGATCCATCTCTTTTAGGTTCTCAATATTCACCCCATCTATGGCCATCAAATCCCCTTATTTGTCTCATTTTTATGCTTAGAATAGGTCTAAGGGGCTTTTTCTAAAATCAAAGAAGGAAATAAGAGAGAACTTCAAAGAACAAATAGAATGAAATGAAAGGAAAAATAAAAAGATGCAAGAAGAAAAAAATAAATGATCAGGGAACATATTTTTAACTGCATCAATAGAAAGTGTTCTCAGCTCTTCTATGACATCCAAGGCACTAGCAGCAAATCCTTAATTAGGAATGTGCAATAACTAGGCTGAGCCACAAGGAAGATTTCTGATGGAATTAATCTGAAGAATTTGTACCAAGAGGACAGTTTTGGGTATATTACAAACATTATCACTGCCTCCTCCTTTTGGATAATATTAAATAAGGATGAACTGTTTTATATTGTGACTAAATGAACTCAGATTGTTTTTAATTCCCTTTGATAGTTGTTATTTTCAACTAGAAATGAAGAAAATATTGGATATAAACTTAGATTTGGTAGAAACTTAACTCAAAAATTCATTGAGGTTTAATTAATTTGATCAATGTAGACAGCTAAACTAGATAATTCAAACCCTCCAACTGGGCTTTTTTGGATCAAGTCATCAAAGAAAAATGAGTAATCCAGTTTGTCTGTCTGAATCGATCAAGCCAGCCTAGTAATTGCAAACATCTCCCTTATTTTCACTCTGTAACTATAGTTCAATTATAGAGGCAGCTCTGAAAACAATAACCTGTTATACTGCTCTTGAAGTTTCCAAATTCTTATTCTGAGCCTCTTCCCCTGGCAACTTGCTTGAACAGAAATGTGGTTTGGGGTCCACAGTTGAGGACACATGGTGCTGAGCTGTTGATTATTATTTTGTGGGTTATTTCAGCATTTTATCACAGTTCATGTCCTTACCATGATCCCAACATCAGGGTGCTGGATCATTACTTTTCTTCCTCTTCTTCCTGACACACATCTGGAAATTTATCAGGCCTTTCCCAATCCAACCACTGAGCAAGCCTACTTAGGGCACTGGTGCCAAGAAGCAATGCTAATTCCCTGCTCTTCATGTTTCTTCCTGTCCCTTCAACCTAACCCAAATTGTGCACACTTCCAGATGACACTGCTTGGTATTAATGCAAGGGCTAGCCCCAAGGTGATACAATGCAGCACCAGAAGTGAGGGTCTCTTTGCCCACCAAGATATTTCCATTCTTTTCATACAATTCTTTCTGACCTCACGTGGGCTTGATGCCCTAAATCACAGTTGCTTCCTCCTCATTGTACAATTACCTTCTGACTATAATAATAATAATAATAATAATGGACATAAGGTACTTAATAAGGTCAAGACAATTGCATACAAACCACAAGTAACCTTAACTCTAATTGTTTCCACAAATACAACTCGGCCTCTGTAACAACAGATGCCACATCCATAGATTCAATCAACCTTGGGTGTGATAACTCAAGGGACTAAAGACAGCAGTAATGAATTTCAGAGTTTCCATTCAAGTAGTCTAGAGTTCTGGTTGATGTGTAAAGAAATATGCACCAAACCCAAAATTAATTCAACCACATTAACTAATGTTCCAGCTACTGTACCAGCTTTTGGTGGTGTCATTGCCCTTGTTTGCTTAATTCCATGATATCCTTTAGTTTTTTCTTTCATCCACCTGGTTTTATTTACTCATAAACCAACTTGACTTTTGGGTAGCCAAAAAAAATATGCTGAGATGGGTACACAGGGAGCTGTGTCATCACCAATGCAATGCAACTTTGCAGATCTATTGGGCAGGCACAGCCTCTGAGGGAAAAATCCAAAAGAACAATATGAGCTTCAGCCATTTCCAAACACTGCTCTTTGAACTGAAAGGAGGAGAGAGAGATACATCATAGGACTGGAGTGAATAGCTGAAGCACACTTTGTCCCAAGTGCATGCTAACTCATTTCCTTCTAGGATTAATGGAAGAAATATATCATTAGAGGACTTGGTTATAGCTGGTCATTGAACACTTAACCACTTTACTCTGTAACTGACTTCCATCCTTTCCTAACCAGAGTGCAGCAGCCATTGCTGTCGATAGGGTAAAGCAAAGGAGAAGTTCCCTAGTCTGAAGATAAAAGTAGGCCGAGACTTTCAGCTTCATTGGGGGTTACTTCTCTGTGGACGAGGGATTCTAAAACCATTTATATTGTGCACAATAGGGTTGCAGGGTTCTTCTACTAGCAATTCTTCTGAGAGATTCCATATTTGCTGGAGACTGAAGTTTCCTCTTGTTTATGTATTTTATGTATTTATTGCCTTTTATTTAAATCATTGTAATTTACAAAGTTATTCATAGTTGGGTTTTAGTTATATAATGGTTCAGCACCAATCCTGCCACCAGTGTCAACCTCCCGCCACCAATGTTCCCAGAGTCCATCTCATGCCACCACCACCACTCCAGCCTACCATCATAATAGGCATGTTTTAAGTTTGGTTTTTGAAGTTTGGGTCTCGTGATATCATTGTTGTTGATTCTGTGGCTTGGTTCTTTAGTTCTGTCTTTTCTCACTACCAATTCACCTAGGTACTCCTAACAGAATCTCCTGTTTCACATCTGTCTTTCTTCTATTCTACTCCATTTCTTTCCTTCTCACTATATCACGGGGTCAAGACAAATAAAAGACAACTACCGTTTAGACCATTGTGTTCTGTGATACAGGTATTCTAAAAACCACATATAAGTGATATCATCTCATGTTTATCCTTATTCTGGTTTACTTCATTCAATATAATATTTATCAGTTGCATTCATGTTGTAGAGAATTGCTTAACTGCATCACTCCAACAAACTATGCTTGTTGTCTTTTTAGCATAACAAGGTTTCTTTGCCCACCACATTATTTTTTGTACCTGTCAGAGCACTAAGGGAGCCACTACATGGTAAGCCTTACCTTACTGGGCATCATCTTTTCTGCTAAGGGTATGTCTTTGTTCAGCCAGATTCCTCAGGCATGAATCTTCTGAGAATCAAACCTCTAACCCATTAGAGCACTTTTAACACCAAACCATGGCCAGTGTGCTTATATGAATAATCAGACTTGGTTTTCCATTTCCTTGAGTTTGGGCCCAATTCTCTACTTAAATGCCAACTTGTTGAGACAGGAGAAAAAAGAGAAGATATATTCATATAACTCTAAATCTTGCCACTTGTTCAAAAACATTTTCTGGGTACTAGGGCGGTGGCGTAAGCAGTAGGGCCTTGCACGCACTAACCTATGACAGACACGTGAACCACATGGTCCCCGAAGTCAGGAGCAATTTCTGAGCACATAGCCAGGAGTAACCCTGAGCATCACCAAGTGTGGCCCAAAAACCAAAACCAAAA
This sequence comes from Crocidura indochinensis, assembly GCA_004027635.1. Lineage (NCBI taxonomy): Eukaryota > Metazoa > Chordata > Mammalia > Eulipotyphla > Soricidae > Crocidura > Crocidura indochinensis. The sequence continues at coordinate 16,521 of PVKC010005920.1, read as the reverse complement.
CCAAAGCCAAAAAAAAAAAAAAAACCACAAATATTTTCTAGTCAAATCAGTTTGTCAAAGTATTGTTAGAAGCCTCAGCTTGCTTGAAATGAAGATACTAAGGGACAGAGACACAGGGGAAGGCACTCTTGCCTAGCATTGAGTAACTTAGTGTTGTTGATCTCTGGCAGAGAACAGGGAGCCGCACCAGGAGTTCCTGAGCACTGTCAGGGTTGACCCAAAATAAGCAAAAAAAGAAAAGAGAATAGAAAAACATAATAATCATTTCTAAAGTTTATAGTGAAAATGAAAATAAAAGACATTATTATAATAACATCGAAACAATAGAGATGAGGGCTGGAAGGAATGGCCCCAAATATGAAGCTTACCACAAAGAGTGATGAGTTCATGTAAAGAAATAATTACAATAACAACTATCATGACAATGGTAGTGAGTGAGAGAAATACAGGTGAGTGTCTTGAATCAGGCAGGGGATAGAGGAGGAAAGAGTTGGGGAGCATTGGTGGGGGGGAATGTTGCACTGGTGAAGATAGGCATTCTTTTTTATAACAAGCCCAACTACAAACATGTTTGTAATCCTGGTACTTAAATAAATGTATTATTTGCAAAGAAATAAAACGTTATAGTGAAATGAAATAATGTGCAGAAGGTGCTCAGATATGAGATGCTAAAATAGAAGTAGAGGAAGATGGAGAGCAGGGGAGGAAAAGTTCTGCAATTTCTGCACCAATGACAACTATTGAATACTGACAGCCACCAAATTAGTGATGACTGTTTCTTTTATAATAATGACTTCTTTAAAGGAACAAAGATGGACCTTGTTGTTTTGTCTTTGACATAGAAAATTTTGTTTAGTGAAATATAAGAATTATAAATTCTTTAATGATAATCCTCTTAGATTCTGTTTCCAATATTTGCAAAAATTGTCTTTCCCAATTCTCTTGCTGGAAGATAATATTTCATTTCAGCAGGTATAAGAGTGAGTTATTTATTTGGGAGTGTAGAGTTTGGGACTGCCATACCTGGCAATGTTGAGAGGTCACTCCTCACTCTCCACTCAGTAATCACTCCTGGCAGGGCTTGGGAAACAATATGGGAGGTTGGTGATCAAAGATGAACCATTCAGTTACAAGGTAAGTTCTTTACCCACTATACTATCTCTCTGACCCTTGTTGTTGTTGTTTTATTTCTTTTAATTTGAAATAATCTTTGAGGTTAAAAAATGAGCTCACTATTTCTGTTTTACAAAAATAAATAAAAATAAATAAATAAAATGTTCAAAAAGATAAGGTACCAATTCAGTGGAAAAGACGAAAAATTATTGATTTCAGAGGTCCAATTTTATATTATTTAAAAATAAGAGGAAAGAGGAGATAGTACAGTGAATTAAAAACTTGCTTGCATACACCAAACCCAAGTTAGATCCTTAGTATCACAGATAGTCCGCACCAGGAGTAATCCCAGAGTGAACAACCAGGAATAAATCCTAAACACCATGAAGTAAATCCCCAAATCTTTCGAGGCCAGGAAACCACAATAAAAAGGGGGAAGAAATAAAAGTACATTTTTACCTACCTTTTAGGAATAAGATTCAATAGCCAGTTCCTAATATGATGGAAATATTTAAAAAAAAAAAAAAAGCAAAATGTTTAGGCACAGAGAAGCACCTTGTCCTAGGGTTCTGACTGCTGCTGGGAGTCTCCTGGAAAGAAGAACTACATTTAAAAACTGCTCAAAATCCACTTATTGAAAATCCTACACATTAAAACTCATACGAGTCAGAGTCATACAGGCCACCACAGAAAAGTAGAGAATTGGAATATAAAACATTTACAGGCAGAAAGTCTTTCAGTAATAAAAGGAAATCTAGTACCTGGGGTTTGGAGGTGCCATGGGGAAAATAAGTGGAAGCAAGGACACAGGGTTGAGTGAGTGAAAGGATCAGATCCAAACCACAGGAAAGGATTTCAGCTGAAAATAATGGGCTTCTGAAATATGTTTCCAGGATAAAAGAGCAAAGGTAAAAGCTGTTCTCCTGGCAAATGCTAATTAGCAATTAAAGACCTGGAGAAAGAAATGTCAGAAACACTAAGACCAGTCACTGCTAGTTTCTTGACAAACAGTACTTGGGAGAGGGTGGTAGCTGACCATCGCTGGGAGCCCACTTACTGAAAGAACTGGAACATGATCTTCATGTGAACACAGTAGAGATGAAAAGAACAGTGGAGAGACTAAGTAAGACACCAGGTCTTAATCATCTATTACTGTGATGAATAGATGCAAGTACACTGTTCCACTCTATCAAAACCTTTGGTAGTAAAAGAAGCCTATAAAAGGATCAATAAAACAATGTTTTACAACAATAAAAGAACCTAGAGCCACATGTTTTTGAGAAAATGAAGAAAAAAAATTAGTCAGGATTTAAAACTTGTTTAGGTCTTCCAGGTCAGGCTAGATTAGTAAAAATTCAAACCAGAAGTAAACATTCATTTTCTATAGTGAAGGTTAAGAATTCAAATACAAAGAAGCCCAACTAATATGTAAACAAGACCTGGAAATTTTGTGGTTAATTTTCTCAACCTGGAAGGTCTCTGTCTTTTTATTTTTTCCTCTATTATACCATTAAAACTACCTCTTAATAATGTGAACTTAGTATTGTCAAGCTTCCTCTAAGTGCTCTGTAACTATAGCATAATAAACGTGGATGTATAACTTAAGGTATATAGGGGGTGTTAAGGTGGAAGATAGCCTGGGTGTTAAGGAGGGTGCAGAGGTGTAGACTGGGTGTTAAGGTGCTTGCTTGGCATTCACTCAAACATTGTTTGCTCCACAGCATCGCATATGGTCCCTGGGACACTTCCAGGAGTGATCCCTGATCACAGAACTAGTCAGGAAAAGTCTTGAACACTTCCAGGTGTGGGTCAAATACAAACACACAAATAAGAAAAGATATCCAACAACATTCAAGCCAACAACTCATGTCAAAAACATAAATAATACTTAGCTTTAAATTATAATTGAAGCATAATTTATAAGTTCTAAATATAAGTATTAACACAATGTATGCCTTATAAAAAGCCTGATGAGTAAATCTCATTACCATCTGCATCCAAAAAGTGAGAATGCAAGACTCAAGATTTTAGTGATAATAAAATCACTAGTTTATACAGCCATCAAATAGATAAATATATAGACTGACAGATAAGTAGATAGATAGATAATAGATAGATGATAGATAGTAGATAGATAGGTAATAGATAGATAGACAGATAGATAGGTAGCTATAAAATACTGATAAAATGGGGCCCGGGAGATAGCATGGAGGTAAGGTGTTTGCCTTTCATGCAAAAGGTCATCAGTTCGAAACCAGGTGCCCCATATGGTCCCCCGTGCCTGCCAGGAGCAATTTCTGAGCATGGAGCCAGGAGTAACCCCTGAGCACTGCCGGGTGTGACACAAAAAAAACAAAAAAAAAAATACTGATAAAATTATAAAATGCTGGGGCCAGAGAGATAGTACAGCAGGCTTGGCATTTGCCTTGCATATAACCAAAGTGATCCGGGAATCTAAGATGGTCCCCTAAGCTCCACCATAGTTATCCCTGAGTACAGAGTAAGGAGTAAGCCCTAGGTAGCACCAAAACAAACACAAAGAAATGTGAAAGGCATGGCATGAGAGGACAGACAGAGTTGATGGGGGAGAAAGGGATTCTTTCAGCTCACATTTAAGGAAGGGGAAAACTCTTGCAAATACATGATTAGATGAAGCATCAGAGAACATGCCTTTGAAGAAAAAAATATATTACAAATAGTTAAATGTCACTAATACATAAAGCACAACATTATTTTTACTAACCTTATAAATGCATTTTTCCTATCTTAAAGCAAAGTAAGGCTTCATTTGCTAAACATAGCTTTCTTAATCTGAAAAATGCATTTCCATCAAAGGAAACTGACTTCCATATTTCCATATTATCTTTAAGAGATTATAACTAAGCAATGTCTGTGCTAGAGGCAGAAAAGTTAGAAAATAACATCATTTCCAACACAAAATATCAAAATATTGGGAATTTTGACCCCCAAAAGCAAGTAGATCAAATATTTGATTCAACTGACTGGTCAGTCTGAATTGTATAGAGATAGATATTTAAAAACTCTTTTTCACAATTTATCTGTGGAAGACAGCCATAGATTCCACATTTCTGCCAACCACAGCTGTTTCTATTAGCATGTCTGTTTTTATCATCTGTTTTTAAATTATTTGAACTGCATTTAAAATACCACAGTACGTTCTACTTTCTCTAGAAATTTTTAGTGAGATAAGCAAGTCGATAAATACAGACAACAAAAGAAGGAAGCAATATCACATTAGGATGAACTGTGCTGTTAACAATTTTAATCATCCAATTAGTCACTCTATTATTTAAAATCACTGAAGTGTTTTTTTTGTTTTAAGATATTGAGTCATATTCTCAATAAATGAGTTAGCTATAACTTTCAGATATCCACTAAGAACATAAATTAGCGGTAAATGTTCTAATACAGAATTATTATTTTTAATTTGAGTTTCATTTGCACTTCTTACTAGGATCCCATTCTACTACTACTGTAATCCCATATAAATTTCTTGCCATTTTCCCCAAATTGGACCTTTCTTTTGCAGGCATGATCGAACCACTCGATACCTGTCAGTAATTTATACACTGCACTTTCTGCCACCTCAGCAGACTTTGTGCTTACAATACTTGCACCCTACTCAAGGCCAAATATTCTTTTTTTTTGGGGGGGGGGCACACCCAGTGACTCTCAGGGGTTACTCCTGGTTATGCGCTCAGAAGTTGCTCCTGGCTTGGGGGACCATATGGGAACTGGGCGATCGAACCGTGGTCCATCCTAGACTAGCACAGGCAAGGCAGGCACCTTACCTCCAGCGCCACTGCCTGACCCCAAGGCCAAATATTCTTTTTTTTTTTCTTTTTTTTCTTTTTTCTTTTTTTTGGTTTTTGGGTCACACCCAGCAGCGCTCAGAGGTTACTCCTGGCTATGCGCTCAGAAATCGCTCCTGGCAGGCACGGGGGCCCATATGGGAACCGGGAGATCGAACCGCGGTCTGTCCTAGGTTAGGACAGGAAAGGCAGGCACCTAACCTCCAGCGCCACCACCCGGCCCCATGGCCAAATATTCTTGAGGATTGAGCAGCCAAACATCTTTGATACCATGTAGATGCTCATGCTTGCCCAAACCTGTATAGGATACTCCCATATTCTTTAGACAACCTGGAGTTTCTGGGCCAGAGAGATAATGCAAAGATAAACATGTGCACCTTTTGTGTACCTGACCCAGCTGAATCCTGAATGATTCATGGAAGACCACCAAAAACCACCTGAATGGGTCTGTAGCACTCAAAAAGTGCCATGTTCCTAAGGTCTTTCATTGGACAATGGTCCAGTTGGTCAAAATTGTCATGCAGACAGGTGCCAGAGAAACAATACAGCGGAAGGGTATTTACCTTGCACACATTGACCCAAGTTCAATCCCTGGTACTCCATATGGTGCCCTGAGCCAGCCAAAGTAATTCCTGAGTGAAGAATTTGGAATAACTCCTTAACACCTCTGAGTATGTCCCCAAACACAAAAACTAAAAAGAAGATTTGCTAGGCAGAGTCCCAAGATCTTTTGAACATTACTTGGGAGATTTGCCCACTTTCTAACTGCCTTTAAATTTAGCTATGGCATATCTCCCATATGACCCACTAGAAGCAAAATGAATGAAGATAACACTATGTGCCTTATCCCTTTCTGAAAATCACTGTAAACTCCTGGTTGCACTCCTTCCCTCTCAAGGAGCCCACAGGTCTGTTGTTGTCTTCATTCCTTCTTAGTAAGTGCATACTTCAAAATGCCAGTTATCCTCAAAGGCTTCCACATCAAGGATAGCTCTCCAAAGGCATCTGACTTAATCAAAGTGGGTGCTTCTGGGATCCTTACTGCCAAAACCACTAACATGCAGCATCCTTTGAAGATGGTCGCCCACAGAGACTCTCAGATAGGATGAAGAGTTAGTGAAGAAGAGTCAATGGATAAAAGATATTGTAAGTATCCAACACTGTAGGATGATGTTTCCTAAAGTAAAATAAAAATAAAAAATAAAAAAGGAGATATGATGGAAAACTGTCTCTTCAAGAGAGTCCAAAATTGTCAAAAATTGCAACAAGTGTATTTTCATGAAGAGGAAAGTATCTCTGTGACATCATAGACTTTCCTAAGTTCAAATCAGAAATAGGACTAGGTGAGATACTTTCTTTTTGCAGTTCTTGTATACTAAGGTCTGATATCAAATGTTGATATTATTCTATTCCATCTTTCCATTTTTTGCATAGGATCCTAAATGGATCAAATATGAGAAGAAAATAAGAACTGAGAAATGAAGTGGTCTTCTCTTCATTCTGTATCCACATTCATGTAGTATTCTTTACTGATATTAGAAACAGTAGAGAAGCTTAAATTATCAATGGTATAAATCACAACCTAATTAATTAATCCAGTCTTTTGTGCAGATTACTAATATAATAGGAGTCAGACCATAAGAATTCCATAGAGAGAATAATTTCCACCACTTTATAGAGTGAGTAAAGATCATCATATGAAATATTCTAAATATGAAATTATGCTAAATATGAGAATTAACCATGTAAACTTATGACACTTAGGCTTTTCTTGGGTAATATACTATCTTCCACTTTAGAGGTTTTATTTTACAAGAGTTTGAACTAAATAGTAAAGAATACTGTTCCTCTATATGAATGATCATGAAATATAGGCTAAAATAAAGTCTGTATTTTTTGGAGAGCATGATCTTCATCTGCTGTATCTACATGTTAAAATTTAACTGAACCCCAAATACCTAGTGGTAGAGCTTTAAATGATACCTAACATTAACCAATCTGTTAGGGTAATTGAAATATTGAATTCGCATACATTATATTACTTTGACTTAACCATTTCACAATTTTGTTTCATCTAATTGCTCCAATTCCCTAGTGCTTTTGGTATGTTTGAATCATGTCTAACTATAGCTACATTTTCCCAGATAAGTTTCAGTACCTGGGATTAATGTAAGGAACTGAATTGGTAAATAGATGATAATGTGTATATTTATGGAGCTTTCACATCTCATAAAAATGTAAGTTTAAGGCAATTGAGAAAAAACACTCCTAAAGAAGAATAAACTGGAGCCGACTTGCCAGAAAATGTTAAACTATTTTGGTGGATTTTGGTTTTGTTAAATTCTTAAATATGTTTGGCCTAACACATTTCCCTTTAATTCCCTTAATATACCCTGTGGATTTCCACAGAAATGTGAACCTTATGTTTCTGATTCTTTATACTTAACTCATCAACATGTTTGGTAAGAATGATTTGAAGCACAAAGCCTTAGGAACAGTTTTTGTGGGTTCTTTTATTTTAGTTGGTAAACAACTGGAACCTGAACTCAGAAATCTCGGGGCTTCATTTAATACTCAGATTCCATCGCGAATGAGAAGGCTCTTAACTGGATCCGGCACACGTTGCTTTTGGCACCACCTTCCTCCAGAACTGGCAGCTGGGAAGAATTATTTTGATAGTTCTATTTCTTGTCACTTTCATTTTAGAGAAGACAGGCCTTTGATGGTGCACCACTCTTCATCATTTGGACCAGCAGATTCCATGAACTCCACAGGCAAGGTGCATGCTGAGCTGCCCTGGGTGCCTCCAAGGCAGCAGGAGATTCAGACGAGGACCTAAAGCTGTGAGCACCTTAGACCAACAAACTTCAGAGTTATTCTTTGTGTTGAGCAAGAAAACGACTACTTTCTGGAGTGAACAGTGTAGCATTACCTAAGAGCGAATATTATTGGATTAGTGATGTCTCCATTTCTACTGTAACCCCAACATCTATAAGAAAGCATGGGGACAAGACCACTTCCTTTCCCCACCACCTTGAGAAAATAAGCAATACAGGACTAACTTTCATCTTATGAAGGTTGCTTTGCACACTGGCTGGATAGACTCACTGTGTCATGGGTTTCACATTTTCCCCAGAGGTTATTTTTCTCATTCCAAAGGCTGACATCTTTTTTGGGGGGGAATTAGCAACCTACCTCCTGAGTCTCCTTCCCCACAGGCATACCTCCAACAGCTGTCAGATCCCAGGTTCCCTGTGGTTTGTACTTGCAAAGACCATTAAGACTGTACAACTTTAGAGATAATCTGCTTATACCAATGTCTACTTTTCCCACTCTGCAACCTCCTTCATTAGTGAGTCCCAGGACTCCTATGCCTTTTCCCTTCTAAAGGCTCCTTTGGAAACAAAATCTTCGGTTCAGAGAAATTCCTTTCTGTCTACTACACATTGCAAATTCAAACTAAAAAATCCTTTGGCTAAGAAATATATGTAATTTGTGTAGAAGAAACTTAAAAACAGAGGATTAGCATGCTGAAATAAGAATAATCCGAAGGAAATTCCTAAGGAGAAAAACAGCTCTCTTTCATCAACTCTCTTTGGAATTAGAGATGAAACAGATATGTGTGGTATTTACAGGAGAGGGGGGGAGAAGTGTGTTTTTCTATATAGAGCAGAAAATCTACCTTCTGAGTTTCAAAAACAGAGGCCTTGATCTTTCCTTCTCTCAAAGTGCTTGGAGTGGGGGAGAAGAACAGGAAGAAAAAAAATCCCTGTAGGAATGGGTCCTCATCTACTCATGTAAGAGATGCTCTTGGACCAAGAAAATACTACTGGGAGTAGAAGTGAGTTATTCCTCATTTGTAATTATTCAGAGATTTTCATTTTTCATAAATGTGTGTATAAAACATTCTGCCCTAAAAATAAAAGTCTGAATGAAGGAAATAGAACAAGGAAGGGAACACTACAACAATGGAGGGGGAAGAGTTCAACCCAAGAGAGGGTTGAAAACTAGTGAAGTGTTATGCATGAAACCTTATAGGCAACAGTAATTTAAACCACAGTGTCAAAAGTGATTTAAAAATAATAAGTGCTTCTCATAGAGGCAGGTGAGGGCGAGGAAGGGGGCACTACTGGAGGAAAGTAGCCACTGGTGAAGGAATTGGTATTGAAACATTGCATTTCTGAAACAAAATCATGAATAACTTTGTAATTCATGATGACTTAAAATCTTAAAAATAGATATTATATATTTAAAAAAATTTTTAAGTTAAAACTCAGGGGTCAGAGAGATAGCATGGAGGTAGGGCGTTTGCCTTGCATGCAGAAGGATGGTGGTTTGAATCCTGGCATCCCATATGGTCCCCTGAGCCAGACAGGAGCGATTTCTGAGCATAGAGCCAGGAGTAACCCCTAAGTGCTGTCGGGTATGACCCAAAAAATAAAAAAAAAAAACAAAAAGATAAAAATCAAAATGGTCTCACTTCAAAGTAGGGAGAGGGAGAAATTCCTGATAGTTCTAGATAGTTACTTTAAACCTCATCCTTTCAAAATGTGTTATTCTTAAAATATATTGCATCACGGGAGGGGAAAATATATTGCATCAAATAAACAAAACTTTATCTCTGTGGTACAACTATATATTTTATGGCCAAATGTAAAATGCCATTTCATTTTTATTAAAAATGCAAATATCTGGAGTCTTCTGATGAAAAGAAACTTTTGAACTAGTAATTCTGGCCAGGAGGTAAGCTTTCTGACCTGTTAATACTCAAAGAACTCCTTTCAACAAGGGACTTAGGTCTTTGAGTAACCATTTGAAGTTCAAGATAAAATCAGATCCTGAGATCTTTATCATTAAAAAAGTTGATGAAAAAAATAAAAAAATCTTATTCTCGTGCTTGTAAAAAAGATTTCAAAATCCCCAATAACAAATTTCAAGGTGATGACACTCATACAAATGCCAGAATCTAAGAGCCCAAGAAAATTACAGAAGCATATTCTACTATCATCTTCCCAATGGGGCCACCAGAAAAGACTTCCTTCTTCTAAAATAGACTTAGGTTCAGTCATTAAATTAAGTAAGGAAATAGTTAACCTCATATAGAACTAAGCTTTCTAACTATTCTTCAAATGTTTCCTTAGTTAATTTCATATGTTTCTTTTAAGATTCATTTTCTTATAATACTATGATTCATTTGCTTGAATTAAGATTTTTGGATGTCTCTGTCAGTTAGAAGTCATTTCTTACATTCATCCAAACGATCAGGTCCTGCCCTCCAATTACATGCTGAGCTATATATAACAGAGTGATTTCATTCATTTCCTTTCCAAATTAAAAAAAATAAATGTTTTTATGTCACTTATTTTCTTTACTAAATTTTTATTTATTGGAAAACTATGAAAATGTTTCATTCAATAATTTATTAATCAATGTATGAAATCCCCAAATATAACATTTTGTACAGTGTAGATACTCAAAACATATAAAAACTAAATGTATGTACAAGAGCAGAAAGCAGACCTTACAAAAAATATATAATTTTTGGCGGTAAGATGACAGCAAAACTTTCATGGTTGGGTAGGGGTAAGTTCTCTCCATACATATAGTAGTGTCATTGTTGCATAGAAGATGCTTATAAGTAAAATTTATTTTTTATGAAAACAACATTCTGGTCTTGAATGTAAACTAAAATTTGATCTTTCAAAAAATCAAGAAAGACTTATTTCTATTGCTTACAAAATGCTAAATTCAGATAATTACTTATATTGTGGGTTCACTGTTTAGTCCTAAAATACATATATATTTTGTGATGACAAAAACATATTAAAAAACCCTGAAAATACCTAGAAGAACATTCTCACAATGGAACCCATAGATCCATTACATTGCTTTCACTCTGGTTTAAGGTTGTTTTCCTCAGGTTTAAGGTTTGTCTACTCTATCTAAGATCCTGACATACAATTATAGAAATGTCAGCAGGTCTTTAGGGGCAGTTTCTTGGAATTCTGCTTCTCATGAGAAAGAAGAGGAACACTGAACTTAGTTGTGAAAGGTGGGGAGGGAAGGAGATTCTATTCAGAGAGAAGGCAGAATGTAGAAAGGACCTTTAATTCATAAAGTATTTTTTAATGCCTGAAGGTAGTCTCCAGGTGGAGAATTTTGAAAAATATCTAATAAACATTTTAAAAATATTTAATATGCCATGGAGATATGGGCACAAAACAGATTCTTGTTCACTGAACATACCCAAGGAACCAACTAATTTTCATGATTTTCTGTGGGTTGATCCTAAGCACTGCTTTAAGTCCCAAGGTAAAGTTTTAAGGCAAAAGGTAAAGCAGAGAAAGTTCTCTTTCCATCCACAAGCTAAGACAATCTTTTCTAGCATATTCTAACAGAAAATGAGCAAATAGGAAAGGTCTTGGAGAAAAAAATGAACTAGAAATTAGCTTTCAGCATGAATGTTTCAGGATAATTCAACATTCATTTAAAATGAAATGTGGATTATTCACTATCAAGAAAGTTCAAAGCCTTTCAGCTGAATTTGTTTGACCTGTTTGGCAGCAAAATAAATCTGATGGGTGGTCTGGTTCGGGCACCTGTCCAACTCCAATCACATCACATTTTCATAGTATCAACATTGAAAAGCCCCATCCCTGTTGCATCAACAACAGTGCCTGGGAACTGCTCCTGGACACATGGCAACAGGCACATTATACAAACACGTTTGCCCCATGAGCCAGCCTCTGTAGTCTGGGAGAAAAGACAAGCTCAGCAAAAGAAGGAGTTTGCATGGGACAACCCAGAGCTCTCTTAACTTGAAATACATCCCACAAACTTGAGGAATGAGAGTTCATCTCAGTAAGAGTCAGCTGACTCTGCAAATGACAGGCATCCTTTTCCAACTTTAAGGGCAGGGAAAAACCTAATGCATAAGCATTCTGACTTTGAATCAATATATTTTCCACATGCTTTTAGTTCCATTTTTTATATCTCTAAAGTCTGAGATACAGTGGCTAAACATCTGCCAACTGTGTTTCTTTCCTTTAATGTTTAACCTTAAAGGAGAGTAAGTGTGGATCCATATCCCACAATGTTTTGGGAGGGCTTTTCTAGTAGTTCTCTAAAATAAGCAATTCTCTGACATCATTTGCTTATCCTACAATTCAACTGAGTGCAGATATTGTTACCTTAATACAGCACCCAATCACACAAGTGAGGTGTACCACTTTGAGGTTGCCTCTAGAGAATCAGGCACAACTCCAGGATGTCACATCACTTGAGCTTCTCACCAACCACTGGAGGTCCTATGATTCTTATTTGGTTTTGATTAATCTAGTAGAGTGGCAACAGAGCTGAATGAAAGAAAGTCAATTTACAAGATTACCCTTTGCTCTAGATGGAAATAATTCAGGTATAAGTAGATACAAGAAATAGGTGGGACAAGTCACAGGCAAAGGAAATTCTATGCTTGCTGAGCTCACCCTTTTCCAAATTTTCCTATTGTACGCATACATAGACATTCAATAAATACCTTTTTTTCATTTTAATGGGGCTACATTAAAGAGGCATGATTAATTTATTGACTTTCCATTGATTTATTTAAAGTTTAATGTATTAATTTGTTAACTTTCCTCTCCAGTGGTCAAATAGATGTGACTTAAATTTCCACCCCTTAAGGTTCGAAGTGATAGTACAGAAGGGAGGGTGCTGTTTTGCACATGTTGACCCTGGATAGATCCCTGGCATCCCATATGGTCCCCCGAGGACTGTTGGGAGTAATTTCTGAGTGCACAGCCAAGAGTAACCCTTGACAATTGCCTGGTATAATCTAAACACAAGAAAAAAAAAAAAGAAAGAAAATTCCAATGTTCTAAATAGTTGGTAGATTCCACAGCTAACAAGATCTGTCTAACTAATCTTCCAAAGTTATCTAATTACCATAAAAAAGAAATTTGATTCTACTCTGCATTTAGGGGAAAATCCCAAAGGTTCAAAAATCTCTGCAAGAGAAATATGAATTTCTTAAAAATCACAGTGTCAGACAGATAGCCTAGAGCTGAGTCCACAACTCCACTATTTATTCTGTGTCACTAAGCAAGCCACTTACCTTCTCATAAGTCCACTTTTTAAGCTTTGAATCTAAGTTTAAAAGGTTTGGAAAGTGTTGTATGAATATTCTTTAAAATTATAAGCCCCAAGAACAATGAAAATAATAAGAACTTATTTCCCAAAGGTTAAGGATTATAATGTACAAATTTGTTCAATTAAAGCACCTTGCATAGTGAAGTCATTATAATTTAACATTATTACACACTTGCTGTGTTATTCTTTATACTTGTTCAAGTGGATTTCCTCTTTAGCACTAGCCTCTGGGATGGTAGCTATTACTATTTCCATTCCATGAAACACTGAAAGCTTGAGAGGAAATGTAAGAAGTGAGATTTAAGTCTTAATCCACTTCATTAGCCTGCCTGTGTTAGGGCCAACCATCTCAAGAATGGGCACTATATCCACCTCTAACCCACCTTCACCCTTTATTTGCTAGTTCAGAGGAAAGAGCCCCCAAACATTTACTCACAAAAATTGTCTTTATGGAGGTTCTGCAGGCTTTCCTACAGCCTGATTCTGCTTTCCTTAATTCCATCACTGGTAAAGGAGGGACTGTGGAAATACATTTCAGACAGATGGAAGTGAAGATGTTACCATATAGAAAAGTGCTCCCATATAAAAGTCCTAAATCTATACCAGCCAGGTCAATGATCTTGCTGTTTGTTAATCAATAATTCTACCATGGAATAGGCCAGTTGCACAGGACAGCTCCATTGTCAGACCACGTTCTATGCTATCTCCAATGACTTTGGCATTTTTTGTCACTCTTTTGAGTACCCTCCTCTTTCACATTTAAGATGTGAAAAGGCAAGGTCAAGCCATTACTAGGACATTTGTAGTGGACAGACTATTGTCTTCTCCCACTCCAAAACCATGTCTACCCAGAACTTCAAAATGTCACTTCACTTGGAAGTAAGACCCTTGCAAATGCAGTTCATGAAGAATTTCAGGATTAAATAACCACTTTCTTAGAGAGGATCCAACAGTCATATTCTATAACTAAAGTTCATTTAAGGGGTCAGAGAGACAGCACAGTGGTAAGCCTTTTGCCTTGCATGCAGCCAATCCAGAATGAATGGTGGTTCAAATCCTGGGATCCTAAATGGTTTGCCATGCCTGCCAGGAGCAATTTCTGAGCACAGAGCCAGGAGTAACCCCTGAGCACAGCTGGGTGGGTGTGGCCCAAAAAGCAAACAAAAAAATTAAATAAAGTTCATTTAAGCACAGGGAGCAGTTTGGGGAGAGGGGCAGCCAGACACAGAGAACACAGATGAAACAACCACCTAGAAAACACAGTGACTCAGAACTTCTACCATCTAATGATCAAGGAAGAGAGGCAGAATACTATGGATATAAACCAAGGAACAGCAAGGATTGCCAAAAGTTGCCAAAAGCTGGTGGAAACAAGAAAGAATCCTTCCTGAATGCTTTAGGAGAAACCCATGGTGGTCCTATAAAACTTTGATTTCAGGATTCTGGCCTGGGGAAATGTGAGAGACACACTTTGTGTTTTTAGGCAACTCATTTTGTGGTAATAATTTTATTACAACCTTATGAGACTAACAGAGCATTCCCACTGCTTACTATGTAAAGAGGTAGAAAAAGTAGTTCTTTGGCTTTCAACCTCATTGAAGAATCAGAGATTCTAAATATAGAGTAAAATTGAAAATTCTGTATATTGCATGCTGGGTGGGGAGAAATGCTCTGTTAATCACACTTAATATAGAGAATATTCAGCCATTACTGGCAACAAGAGCAACGCACACTTATAATGGAGACATTTTCCCTGGTGCAACATACTTCCTTCCACATAATTCTACCAAGGCATAGTTTTCAAAGACAAGTTCTATTAAAAATAAACTTAAGGGAAAAATTTAGAAAAATATAAAGTTCAAAAATGTAATAAACTACTGTCATATTTCTGCCATCAAGCAGCCATTATGAAAAATATTTTCAATACTTCCAGTTACTACTGATTAGTAATTAATGCAATTTAAAATCTATTACATAGTAAAGTTCATTTAAGATACCCAGGAATCTGGCTTTTCCCACAAATAGTATAACTAGGGACCTTCTAAACCTTTTCCTTAAAAAAAAGGCAAAACAAAAATCATATTTTAATTGGTTCTAATGATGCACTTGGAGCATGTTGTTCAGGATTATTATCCAAGTTGTGCACAGTAATAATGCAAATTTAACTTATGGGGGGGAGGCTTATAAAAAGCTTATGCTTTGTGGAGAGATAGCATGGAGGTAAGGCATTTTCTTTTCATGTAGAAGGTCATTAGTTCTAATCCCACATCCCATATGGTCCCCTGAGCTTGCCAGGAGTGATTTCTGAGCGTGGAGCCAGGAGTAACCCCTGAGCGCTGCCGGGTGTGACCCAAAACCAAAAAAAAAAAAAAAAAGCTTATGCTTTGTAATCAGATGTAGTATTTCTAGTATGATGCCTGCCACCCATGAACAGCTGAGAATGAAAATAAAATTTAAAAAATATTCAGGTGTAATTAAACAGTATTTTTCATATTATCCTCCCTTATGATTTTCTAACTGGAATGTAGCCATCACTAATAGGACTCCTGGCCCCAAAGGACAAAAGAAACCACACTAGGCTGATTCTTCATGCCAAGCTGACGCCTACCCCTGATACCTCTCTGCTATGAGCTGCTCTGTCACTAGTCAGTTTTCATACAACAGAATGACATGATAATAACTCTGTTTATAGGCATCTCACGGTCTTTGGCTTCCTGACTGATTCTATTTTTCAAAACACCATCTGAGAGCCTGAGGTGAGGGCAGATCTTCTGGGACTCAAATCTCTCCTTGGGGCATTCACATCTCTCTGAGCCACAAATTCCAGGGCCCTCCATAAGCTCCCTGACAGAACACTTTTCTGGGGGCTGGTCCTGGCCAAAACTCAATAACAACAACAACACAACAACAACAGCAACAACAACAACTAAACCGGTAGAGTCGCTTTCACTCTTGCAGCTGCAAATTTCCAGCATCGCATTTGTCATCAAATCCTGTCCTTTTCCTGTCATTGTCCATTGTTGTCTCTCATGTCGTGGCTCTCAATGTTTGAAGTTCGTATCTCTGGACACCTGAGCTCTCTAGATGATAATTTGGATGTCACTTTCACAATCTGTCAAAGTACATGTGCCCCAAACCTGCCTTTCTTGTTGATCTCAACTGACACCAGGTTAAAGTTTGTATTTGGTCATAGGCTCCCGAGTCTGTCTTGCACTTCACTCTACCTTTCTTTTCTTTCTAAGCTCCATTCAATTGGCAGTTCCCCCACAAATCGTGCCATTCTAGGTGGGCCTTTACCTGCTTTGTGGTCACTCCTTCAACTTAGTCCCAAGTTTTTGAAGTTGAAACACACAATATGCTCCTTCTTTCTCACTATTAAAATTATGCCAGTTTCTAAAAATTATCCTCTGCCCTCCTTTTTCTTTTTTTT
>PVKC010005919.1:0-25202 GCA_004027635.1 Crocidura indochinensis | reverse complement strand
TAAAGTAAATATTCATAGAGGTAATCATTTTATATTTGGAAAGCTAAGACACAGGACTGGAGAGGTGGCAATAGAGGTAAGGTATCTGCCTTGCAAGCGCTAGCCAAGGAAGAACCACGGTTCGATTCCCTGGTGTCCCATATGGTGCCCCCAAGCCAGAGGCAATTTCTGAGCACGTAGCCAGGAGTAACCCCTGAGCATCAAATGGGTGTGGCCCAAAAAAACAAAAACAAAAAAACAAACAAACGAAGATACTACATTGAGGTTTTATATGCTATAAGGTCTTAAAATGTAAAAGGAAACATATCTATGTTAGATTTCTTGAGCACTGTCAAATGTTACCCTGTCAGTTCCACCCAGTACCAAAAAAGACCTCAGGAGACATAGACTGTAAATGTATTTTATTGTGTAGGCAACAATCAAAATATATTTGTTACTGATTTTTTTCAAATATTAAATGGGATCTTAACAAAATGTGTCCACTTTGATGTATTCTTATACAACTTTGGAATCTGTAAAGACTCTGACTAAATAAACAAGTAATTGCACAACGGAGACTGAAGGTGTTACAGGGCTGCAAATGATACCAGATGTCTTACATTTAACCAAATACACCTGCAGAGGTCCCTTGATTTTGAGCATTAGGAACAATAGAGGATTATACACTGAAATATAACTAATAACTTTTTGCTTTGCTTTATTTAAATACGACAGTATCCAACATAGCTGCTAAACACTGGACAATATTTGAAGTCATAAGCACATCCACATGCTCTTCCAAATGACGTTTGGGGTCCTAGAAAAAAAAAAAAAACAAGAAAAAAATCCTTATTACTGGTAGACAAATTACTAAGGTTTTTTAGTATAGCTGATGAGAGTAAATCTTAAATTTGTAAGTATTTTAGAGATTAGCTTTCTTAATAAATAATGCCATTCTTTAGATTTCTAAATCTGTTTCAGTAAATAGTTAATAAAATAATTATGCAATGAGAATGACTGTACCAAAATTATAAATAACAAGGGCTTATCTAGAGTTCACAATCATCTGAAAGAATAATTTAAGCATTTACATGTATTTACAAGCCTGAATATGAATAAGCCAGTCATACGTTTTGAATGTCTGAGGATTTAACTCAAAGCAAGCAAATGAATAGGTTAAAAATTTATTATAAGTCTTGTAACTATCTTACCTAAACTATACATTTAAAATGTCAGCGGATATTCTTATTAATTCCTCCATTAACATTAATTCCTAATAATGCTATTATTTTAGAAAAGTGCTTTAATTAATTTGAGAAATATATTTTTTAAAGTTTTTCTGGGGATTCCTCAGGGGCTAGTCCTGGCTCTGTGCTCAGAAATCACTCCTGGCAGGCACAGGGGGACCATATGGGATGCCGAGATTTGAACCACCGTCTGTCCCAGATTGACTGTGTGCAAGGCAAATGCCCTACCACTGTGCTATCTCTCCGGCTCTGATTTGAGAAATATATATATATATTTTGGGGTTTTTTTGGGGCACACCCGGCAGTGCTCAGGGGTTACTCCTGGCTCCATGCTCAGAAATTGCTCCTGGCAGGCACGGGGGACCATATGGGGCACCGGGATTCGAATCGATGACCTTTTGCATGAAAGGCAAACGCCTTACCTCCATGCTATCTCCCGGGCCCCATGATTTGAGAAATATTTTTAAATCAAAAATTACTGTGCACTCTTAATTGTGCACAGGAGACCAATGGGATGTTAGGGATTGAACCCAGGTCAACCACATGCCTTACCCACTATACTATCTCTCTAGCCCCAGTTAAGTATTTTCAGTTAATGTATTTTTATGGATATTATAAAATACTCTAAATTCCTTAACTTCAAATAAGTGTTCATCACTTGAGTCTATTTCTTGGTTTTCTGGAGGTTGTTTTTTCTAAACTACAATGTCAACATACTTGATTTCTTTAAACAACTCAGAGATACAACATGCTACAAATAATTTCAAGCAACCAGACCATACTATTAAATTTCCTTAATTTCAGAAATAAGCCTTAAGCATTTTAAGTGACACGGACTAAAGATTGTCAGAGATATTGGTTGGACTCCAGTCTAGACAATTTTGTTTTTTCACCAAGGTCAAACCAGTAAAATGCTTTCACTTAACAAATGATTCTAACGATTATTTCACATGGCCAATTATGTACTATTTTAGTTTTATTTTATTCTCTTTATAGTTTAACAGAATTTTTATCAAGAAACTATATGCTCTCAAAGAGTGTTGTATTAAAATAAGTTAGTGAATTGTATTAACTATCAGAATTCAAAAGTGGTTGATTTAAAATTATACGTTAGCCTAAACTAAGTAGTAGGAAAAGAGACAGCCAAGGGCAAGTTTATCACAAAGAATGAGAATAAGAGGAACACGGTCAATTTTGGTTTAAGAACATTTTTGCTGATTTTAAGAATTAAGACTATCAGAAAGATACAATTTTACCAATCATTGTAACTAATCCGACCTTTACTGTGAGAGTAACTGATTTTGTAGTGAACTGGTAATAAACTTCCCTCAGTTATCTATATTACTTCTTGTGGCAGCTGGGTGATTCTTGGAGATTTCCCATCCAAGAATGGTCCTGGCCCAAACCTACATAGCTTGTGAGATGTGATGGGATCAGAGCATATGGTAGGATGGCTGCAAGCAAAGACAGCTTAGTGTCTTGCATCTGAAATATCAAGATTCTGCCAACATCAGCAATATGATAACCATGTTCCATGAAATTAAAAAAAATGTAATCAACATTCTTTAAAAACAGCCTAATTAATCTGTAGATTCTTTTAATTGGATAGTGTGTTCCCCCATCTTCAGAAAATAGGAACTTAGATATATATATTTTATATATTTTATCTAAGAGAAGTGAAAGAGCAAGTAATTAAAATCCTTTCTCTTCAATTAATAAAACCCAACATAGTTCTAAGCATTCTTAGAATATTAGCTATATACTGAAGTCTGCATTGATAAGCTGTATGCTTTTAACTACTACTGTATAGTTGGCAAAGGGAATTTAAGATCAAATAACTCAGTCACCAGGGCTGTCCAGTGGTTAAGGAATTTGTCTTACATTTAGATCTGACCTGGGTTCAATTCCTGCACCACATATAGTTCCCTGAGTATCACCAGGAATGATCCCTGAACACAAATAATTCAGTGACCTTTAAAATTAGCATTACATTTAAATGACAGAAGAAAAATGTAGAGTGAACAGAAGAAAAATTCATATAAGCCCAGATAAAATTTTAACTCTCCAAGAGCATGTTATTATGCAACTGTCTAACCCATCACAGTAACCTCACCTGCTTGCCAACATTCTTTATTGCCAGCTGTTCAGGTGTCATCTTATCCTCTTCCTCTACAGCCTGGAAATGAAACATAGAAGGCAATTTAAATTCTGAATGTATTTTGCCCACTGCAGAAGAATGAAACTAATGGTTATTATAGTTTTCACTCACAGAACATTTTATTCGAAGGGCATATTGAACAAAATAGCCTCTTTTCTTGTCTTCAAGTAACCTTAAAGGTATTAACATTTTCTTAAAAGAGTACTAACAATTACTGTCATGATCGTTTTAAAAACAGACTAAAGAAACATGTGAAAAATCACTGAAAATCTCAAACAGGACCACCAAATCACAGTGTCACTCATTTGGAAAATGTTTTTGAATTATTTGAGGAATAACTAGAGAATGGAACTGACCAGTGTAATCCTATCTGTCTTCTTTCTCTTGTCCTATTTTCCACAGAGTTCGCCAATTTCTTTGTTCTTACCAAAGGAACCAGTGTCTACTCAGCATTTACTTAGGAATTGGTAGCACTTAGGTTCATATTGTTGTCTCCTTTTTTTTTTGTTTTAGGGTCACACCTGACAGCACTCAGGGCTTGGTTACTCCTGGCTCTGTGCTCAGAAATCACTCCTGGCAGGCTCTGGGGACCATATGGGATGCCAGGATTCAAACTACCATTCATCACTGATTGGCTGTGTGCAAGGCAAATGTCCTGCCACTGTGCTATCTCTCCGGCCCAATTATTGCTTACTTTTGATTATTCTTTTGGGTTGTGATTTTTATGCTATGCACAGCACCACTCATAGGCTATTTAGTGGTTCAGTGCTGGAGGTTGTTCCTGGCGGTGCTTTGGGAGATCTTGTGGTGCTGGGAATTGAAACTAGGCCTCCTGTATTGAATTCAGGCCACCTGTCTAAAGTAGGTGCTTTAGCTCATTGAGTTATTTTGCTGATCCTGATTTTTAACTATTGATGATTGGCATTTCAATTTCTCCCTTAATAGTATCATATGGACTTGTACAGATAGCACAAGGATTAAGGCCCTTGGCTGGATGCAGTCAACTCTGAATCAACTATTGGCATTATATATGAACCCTTGAGCATGGGGCCAGAAATAGTCCTCAAATATGAACCAAAAACCCCAAATAAATTACAAAAATGACCTCTCATTTAGAAACCATATAATTTAAATTTCTAAAAGTAATGCATCTATTCTGAGAAAAAATTCACTAGTTTTTTTAGTAACTAAGAAAAATAATTTACAATTTTCAACATAAAAAGATTATATGGGTTAAAAGCAAAATCAAATTAAAAAAATTAAGTAGGGGCCCGGGAGATAGCATGGAGGTAAGGTGTTTGCCTTTCATGCAAAAGGTCATCGGTTCGAATCCTGGTGCCCCATATGGTCCCCCATGCCTGCCAGGAGCAATTTCTAAGCATGGAGCCAGGAGTAACACCTGAGCACTGCCGGGTGTGACCCAAAAACCAAAAAAAAAAAAATTAAGTAACCTGGGTGCTGGAATGACACAGTGGTTGGTCACTTGCCTTACATGCGGCCAACCCAGGAAGACCTGGGTTCAATCCCCAGCAACCTATATGGTTCCCCAACCTGCCAGGAGTGATTTCTGAGCACAGACCAAGAGTAACCCCTGAGCACCATCAAGTGTGACCCAACCCCCTCCCAAAAAAGAAAAATTAAATAACCTAAAACAACATGCACAAATTATTCTCTATTCTGAATTAGTAACAAATTCTTTCATGCATGATATAAATTTCTTAACAGAGTCATTTTGAAGTATGTATAATAGACAGAGTAGGTACTACCAATATCTACCTCTGCTGATAATCACATCATCATAGTAAGAGAATATGGGTGTCGGGATGATAGGATCTTGACCCAGGCTTGATTCCTGGCATCCCAAACAGTTCACCAAGCCCAGTCTAGAGCAATCTCTGTGTGCAGAACCAGGAATAATGAGCATTACCAAATAAAAAAACAAAAATTGAAAGTTTACTGAGAAAGTGAAGAAACGCCTTTCTTGGGGCCGGAGTGGTGGAGCAAGCAGCAAGGCATCTGTCTTGCCCGTACTAACCTAGGACGGACCAAGGTTCGATCCCTGGTGACCCACATGGTCCCCCAAGCCAGCAGTAATTTCTGTGTGCATAGACAGGAGTGGCCCCTGAGCATCACCAGGTGTGACCCACCCCCCACCCCCCAAAAAAACCCCTCTTCCTTGCAGTGCTCAGGGGTGATTTCTGATAGGTGCTAGGGGTCACACCTAGATCAGCTGTGTGAAAGGCACCTTACTCATGCTGTTTGAATTTTCCCACATTTGGGAGTCTTTCCATTGTCTACAGTTTGGGTTTATTACAGTCTGAAGTGAGGATTCTGCATCAGGTAAAATCCTATTCTATGATTTTTGTATAGTATCTGAAAATGGAAAACAAGAAATATAAGGATCACCACCAAGACTAAGAAATATCATTTATCACAAAGATGGTTACAAAATGGAGTAAGATGGCAGTGGCAGAAAGCAGGAAACAGAATCCCAGTGAGGGTTAGATTTGGATACTCTAAACTTAATAATCTCACAGCTGCCAAATTTCTTCATGTGTGAACAATGAACATGTAGGAAATGCAATCATCAGACATTTCCCATAAACTGGGAAGTTTGGCTGCATTTCACACCTTCTTAATAGTTTTGTAAACAGAGAACTTGAAAATGAGCAAAGATGGCAAGTGTCTAATTTTATAAATGGACAAACTATCTAGAGAATTTTCCCAGTAGAAACTGACTAAAGAGAAAAGATGATACTTTATTGACTGATTTATTAGAGGATACTTTTCTATTTCACATTATTAGGAAAAAAATTTATGATTCAAAAACTGAAAGGAGACAAAATAAAAGTAATAGAACTACAAATCTAGAATTCCCTAGACAGAGAATATGTTCATTTTCAGAGTCAGATGTCACTCCTATTATTCTCAGCTGGTTAAAAAATATTTCCTAAGTGGGAAATTGCTTCTCTCACTATCTCAATATTTTACATAAATGAAAACACTGGCAACAACACATAGATTTGTCTAAGTTAAATTACAACACCGTACACTACTGACTTGAAAGTTTTTTGATTAATGAAGAACTTATATAAGTGCGTTTCAGTGTTGTTCTCATCACAAGCCAATAATGGGAGCTAACAGTATTGAACGGAGTTCCACAGAACTTGGCTCAAAATACAAATCTAAGTATAAAATCATTAATAGGGAGTATTGAAATATTGCAAATATGCATGATGGCAGGTATGTAAACTAAGTACTGATCGAATTTGAAAGGTTAAAACAGTATATAATAAGCTTTAATTCAAAGTTTAACAATCTTTTACATCTTTTAATCACTTTACCAATTAGTTTTTCCATTTCCAATAATTAAAAGAGAGTTCACAAACTCTTTGAGAAGTGCAGATGGTAAAAAGTACTCCCAGCCATAGATGCCATCTGGGAAATGAGGAGCAGCTGTAGATTTAGGCATATACTAAGGTTGCAAACCCCCATGACAAAAGAGTAAGTACATCTTTTATATTCTGAGACCAGTTCAGACCAGATCTTCACATCAAACCCATAAATATAGCCTGCATCTACTATGTTACCAATGTCACATCTACCACCTGGATAGGACCAGGTTTTCTTCATTCATAGTTCGAATCTGGCTAGTCACCAGGAAAAATTAGGAAATGGTAGAGAGAGAAACAAACAAAATTCAGGCACAGGCAGTGTCCTCACTAGGGAACTTCTGTGTTTATGGCAACTTCTGTGATTTGGCGTCAAATTTTGCTTCTACATTCATGCTCTTCGGTTTACTCAACCAACAAAAAAAGCACTGAAAATGTTTGTGGCTATTCACACTAGAAACGTTTTTAACAGTTTATCAACACAGACCCCCAGATGGCTATCCCATCGTGCATACTCTGCACAGTTGCAAGAAATTCTTGGAATTTGGTCTGTTGTGTTATCATAATCCCTTCAAGAGTACCCCCTTTATATTAAAGAAGTTTTTACTACATCCATTACCTCATTCTCTTTTTTTCAGGTACTAGTCAAACTTCTCAAAAGAAAAACCTATGACCTTAATATTACCACTTTAGTTACCCTTTAATAAACAGATTGGATCCATGGCACTCCATTAACACTCTTATAAGTATGTCCACCAGCCTAATTCCAAAGAACTAAGTTTTTTTTTTTTTTTTTTGGTTTTTGGGCCACACCCAGTGACGCTCAGGGGTTACTCCTGGCTATTTGCTCAGAAGTCACTCCTGGCAGGCACGGGGGACCATATGGGAACCGGGGGATCGAACCATGGTCCGTCCTAGGTTAGCGCAGGCAAGGCAGGCACCTTACCTCCAGCGCCACCGCCCGGCCCCCAGAACTAAGTTTTTTTGAACTTCCTGAATACCTTTAGAACGACTCAAATACCTGTGTGGTTTCTTTTTCTTATCCGTTCACCTCTGTTTTTATGGCATCACCATGTTTCTTATTCTATTTTATTCTTCCCTGAGTACACCTTGAGCTTTGTTTCCAACTTTGACATGTCAGTTTACTCTTTAATATACCAAGCCATGCCAGGCTCTCGTTTAAGCATGATTTCTTTCTTTTTTAAAATATAATTTCTATTCTATTTTATTATAATATATTATAATATTATATATAATATCTTATCTAATTTCTATAATTAATTGCTTGGTAAGTTTTTCCACCGTTTAATAATATCTGAATAATTACATATTTCAAGATTGTGTGTTTTATTTCTTTGCTCAGGTTTTTTTTTTTTTTTTTTCTTTTGGGTCACACCAGCAGCGCTCAGGGGTTACTCCTGGCTCTGTGTTCAGAAGTCGCTTCTGGCAGGCACGGGGGACCACATAGGATGCCGGGATTCAAACCACCCTTTGATCTTGATCAAGTGTATGCAAGGCAAATACCCTACCTCTGTGCTATTTCTCCAGCCCCTTCTTTGCTCAGTTTTATCTAAAGTCAATGATTATGGAGGAAGTAAATTAGTTTAAAGATATAGTTTCATAACATCCTCCGAAAAGTCAAATTAATAATATGAAACAAAAAGTATCTGAGGAAGAGTAATAGGTATAAAGGAATGAAGAGAGAGTACAGCAGGTAGGGTGCTTGCCTTGATGAGGTTGACCTGGGTTCAACCCCTGGTCCCACATGGTCCTGAATTCCTCCAGGAGTGATCACTGAGCATAAAGTCAGAAGTCAACTCTGAGCACAGTTGGGTGTGTTCCCAAAACAAATGAAAACAAAAGAATAATAGATGCAAGTGTGGAGAACAATAAAACTACAATAATCAGAAATTAAACCTTGACATGCAAATTAGCTGAATTCTTTAAAACATTTTATAAATACTTCATCTACATTTGACATTTGAAGAAATTAGCCATTATTTCTAGGGGCTTGAGGTTACCACAATATAATGATTTTATAAATATTTTTAAGAAGGAAAAAATTTCTCTTGCCTTTTAGAATAACTTGTAACACTCCACTCACTACATTCTATGTATGCCTTCACATAAGAAAGTCCATCATTTTATATATTCAGTGCAACCACTATTAAATATTTACTGAATAAGACTTCCCACTTTTCAAGAAGCCTATATTTCAGTTGTAAGTTCTTAAATTATCATGCAATATGAAATAAACAGAAGAATCGCTTCTCGGCCTTTTGGCTAAGATCAAGTGTAGTATGAAATAAAAGAAATGTGCATAACAAAGTATCAGAACATACAAAGCCAATAAGCAATAAAATAAGTACTTAAATAGTCTATATAGACTTGAGGTGATACTTATGGTAATTTAGGAAGTCATTACTTTATGATGGCACATAAAAATTATGTGCCTATTAATTGTTTACCCAACATATAACTTTCTTTTCTTTTGTCAATCCTAAAAAAAATTTAAGAATTGATTCTCTGTGAAATAGTAAGAAGGTGGACTTGTGGAAAGAATCCTGAAAAAAAAACTGATCCTTCTTTTTATCCCATTAACAAAACCAAACAGGCTGGTTAAAGTTATAGCAACCAAAGTGAATCATCAGTAGGCCTAAAATCAATATAATGAAAGAGACAGAGAAATATTGGCTTGTGATAACTTTACAATTTTATAATGGTCTTAACTGTAAGACATATACTTTTAAGCCACTATTTAAGTCACTTTTTAAGATTGTATTTGAGCCAACACAATCTTAGATGTAAATAAAGGGGTAAATAGAGAGACAGTACAGCTGGTATGGTGCTGCATATGGTTCCCTAAAGTGATCCCAGAGCACAGTCAGGAATCAGCCATGAGCACTGTCAGGATGTGTCCCAAGAACTAAATCTAAGATAGATGCTAAGTAAAATCTTAGAGACATAGTACAAAAATTGAAACTAAGGATTTTCATAAGAACTACTACATCTCATTTAAGATGTGATACAGTTTTTGGGGGTGGGGGAGCCAGTATAGAGGATGTTAGACCACAGTGGCTTCTTTCTATGGCTGCTTTCATCTCTGGGATAACATTCCTGGCTGGGCTCAGGGACCTGAGCTGAGGATGGAACCAGGATCTGCTATGTGCACCTTAACGTAATATGTTGAGTTTTAAATCTATGTGAGAAAAAGTATCTCTGAAAAAGTGAGGGAGGAAAGTAACACTATAGGGATTGTTTTATGTATATATACATATATATTACATAAACAAATTATATCTAATTCTCAAATTTTTCTAATTTTTCTCCTTAATAAACCCTTAAAAGACAGTATGTTCTCCAAAGAGTTGTTCCATTTAAATTTGAAAGATAAAACTGGAGAATAGCATCTAAAAATTGTATTATTTTAATTTATAATTTCGCATTTTCCTAAGTCATTGAAAAAGAATTCTAGAGGCTTGAGCAATAGAATGGTGAGAGAGCTTGCCTCGCATCACTGGATGTTGCCCTCCCACACCCCTCTATAGGAAGCTTCAGATATTACGTATTTTGGAGATATTGGTCCTTAGAGGACAATAATTTATTTATTAGGATTTTGGGAACATGTTAGGCTACGCTCAGGAATCATTCCTTGAGGACCTAGGAATGTGGTGCCAGAAACTGAACCTGGATCAGTGGATTCAAGTGAAAAATGCTTTATCTGCTGTATTATCTCTTTGGCCCCAAATGCTACTTTTATTGCAAATAAACTTCTACTGTCAATTTATCAAAAATGTTAAAGCTTACTCTGATATTCTTAAATTAACCTTCACAAGCTTGAGAGCATTGTTATAATACTAACTTTTCCCATTTGGAAACAAGGCAATTTATTCAGAAATGTTTTTAGCATTCTTCAAATAGTTCAAATAGGTCATGTTTTAATATTTCTTATGGTAGTTATTCCTTTTTTTTTTTTTTTTTGGTTTTTGATTTTTGGATTTTGGGCCACACCCGGCGGCGCTCAGAGGTTACTCCTGGCTGTCTGCTTAGAAATAGCTCCTGGCAGGCACGGGGGACCATATGGGACATCGGGATTGGAACCAACCACAGTTGGTCCTGGAGCTGCTGCTTGCAAGGCAAACGCCGCTGTGCTATCTCTCCGGGCCCTGTTATTCTTAAAGATTTAATAGTTTTGGGGGACCCAGGAGATAGCATGGAGGCAAGGCGTTTGCCTTTCATGCAAAAAGTCATCGGTTCGAATCCCGGTGCCCCATATGATCCCCTGTGCCTGCCAGGAGCAATTTCTGAGCATGGAGCCAGGAGTAACCCCTGAGCACTGCCGTGTGTGACCCAAAAATAAAAAAAATTAAAAAAAAAGATTTAATAGTTTTGGATGCTGCTGAGCAGTTATTTGCCTATTATGTTTTTCAGCTAGTTCATAAAACTGCATAATTATTACTACTGTAATTCTCGATTATGGCAGTTATAACAATTTATCTCCTTGATTCCTATGTTTGGTTTCAAATATAACCTAACATAAATAATAAAAATCTAGACCCAAAATTTAAAAAAGACCTCCCTATTTAATTTAATAACTATGGTAGTGAACCAAATATAATCATATAAAATATATTTTTCATGTAATCCTATAAATATTATACTAGACTTTCAGGTTTCTAAGTAGGTCAGTGCTTCCGTCTTACATGTAAAATGTCACAGATATCAGAAATTAAAGAGCTACATATTTTTTGAAAAACAACAAAAAAAAGTATTTCTAAGCAATTATTATTATCATTATTATTGTTTTTGGGCCACACCCAGTGATGCTCAGGGATTACTTCTGGCTATGCGCTCAGAAATCGCTCCTGGTTTGGGGGACCATATGGGACACAGGGGTGGGGGAGTCGACCTGAGGCTCATCCTAGGCTGGTGCGCACAAGGCAGACGTCTTGTGCCCTGCGCCACTGATCTGGCACTTAAGAATCATTTAAGTGATTAAATGCTCGTTTACAATGCATTTTTTTTTACCTTTACATGCACTTACAAAAATGTTAATCAAATACAAATACTTTAAAAATCTTGGCATGAGTACATGAGATTTCTAGTAACAGTAGTGTGTTTTGTAGTTCAACAATTAGAGAAATCAATGACTAATCAAGTAGAGTTTCTGTAGAATTCAGCCTTAAAATGGAAAAGGTCAGACAAAAATTAATTTTCTAACCTCCTTTCATATTAGGAGCTAACAGATACCTAATAATTAATTTAAAATCTCAATCATAAAGTGAATATGGCCTTTTTATATTTTATCTGTTTCTAAAAAAAATCTAGCACTCTCTTTTCAATCACAGAGGAATTACATTCACAAATTTGGACTACTTCATATCACAGCTTACACACTGTTTTCATTCTATGACCAAACCTTACAAGTTTTTGAGTACTACAGAGATTTTTTAAATTGTAAAATAGGAAAAAACTTCTGTAGATGGGCAGCAGTAACCAAAAATAGGTTATTTCCTGGCAGCAGTACTAACATGAATTACTTCAACTTGTAATATCACAGGGAAATGAAAGCCAATCCTACAGTTTGCTGAATGGTATAACTTTTTAACTTATAAAAAGTTAACTTCTCTAAATATGATTATTTATTTCTTTCTTTAACCACCATAGCATAAATAGTTACATTATATAATCTACAACCTATGGGGATTTCTAATTCCAACACTACATATTAGCCAGAGGAGATTCTTAAAAACCAAATTAAATTCTGTTGAAAATTACTTTTTTTTTTTTTGCTTTTTGGGCCACACCCTGTGATGCTCAGGGATTACTCCTAGCTATTCGATCAGAAATCGCTCCTGGCTGGGAGGACCATATGGGGTGCTGGGGATCGAACCAAGGTCTGTACTGGATGGGCCGCATGCAATACCAACACCCTACACTGCGCTATTGTTCCGACCCCTGAAATTTACTATTTTTATTGGTATTGTTATTATCGGGTTTTGAAGTCATTCTTGGTGCTTATGGCTTACACCTGGCTCTGAGCTTAGGATTCATGTGTGTCGGTGCTCAGCAGACCCTATGTTGTGCCAGGGATCAAAACCGGGTTGATCACATGCAAAACAATAACCCTATATGTTATATTCTACCCTACACCTATTTTTCCCCCCCAAACTTCCATTCTCTCAAAAGACTGTTGCTACACCTGGCACATTTACACACTGCTTCTGGAGCTACCGACCCACCACCCTCTCACATTCCCCTCCCCCCTCACACACACACCATTTTGGTAAGATGTGTTTAATTTTTTGGTTTGTTTTGTTTTGTTTTGGGGTCACACCCGGCGGTGGTGTTCAGGGGTTACTCCCGGCTCTATGCTCAGAAATCGCTCCTGGCAAGCTCGGGGGACCATATGGGATGCCGGGATTCGAAACACTGTCCTTCTGCATGCAAGGCAAACACCTTACCTCCATGCTATCTCTCCAGCCAGATGTGTTTAATTTAACAAAAAAAAATTTACTTTTTGGTGAGACACTGTTATCAATTTCACTTTGACTCCCAAACAATAAACTCTATTTCTCTCTCTTTTTTTTTTGGTTTTTGGGTCACACCCGGCAGGGATCAGGTGTTACTCCGGGCTCCATGCTCAGAAATTGCTCCTGGCAGGCACGGGGGACCATATGGGGCACCGGGATTCGAACCCATGACCTTTTGCATAAAAGGCAAACGCCTTACCTCCATGCTATCTCCCGGGCCCCTAAAATCTATCTCTTATCATTAAATTAGTTAATCTAACAGTTCTAATTACTTGTTTTAAAAACTCAAACTCATCTGCTTCCTCAATGTTTCTATCAAAATCGATAATGTTGGGGCTAGAGAGATAGGGCATTTGCCTGGCAAGCAGCCAATCCAGAACGAATGGAGGTTTGATTCCCGGCATCCCATATCCCATTTCCCTGTGCCTGCCAGGAGTGATTTCTGAGCAGACAGCCAGTTGTAACCCCTGAGCACCATCGGGTGTGACCCCAAAACGAAACAAAACAAAACAAAAAAAATCGATAATGTTACTAACTGATTAGGAAACTAAAATGGAAATCTTAAAATCAACTCTGAATCTAAATCTCCTACATGCAAAAGTATGCATTCATCCACTCAAATGTATCCTCAGCTATGTATGTTTTATAATCTACAGATTATTAACATATTAATGAGCCAGAAACTATCTATGCATATATAACACATGTGTAAGTAATTAAAACAATAAAACTGAGTCAAATAAAAAAACTAAACATAGCACATGTTAGAAGAGTACATGTCATTTAATAAAAATTTGTTATATATGTACACATTCATATGCATTATATACATGTATCACCAAGTATTTTGGTCAAAAATCTTGGCGATCATATGTTATCAGTTCAAATGTATTCCCTTAGAAGATATGTTGAAATCCTAACTCTAGGGAAAATTGGAGTTATGTTACCATAAGTCAAAGACTGTCTACAATTAACAGAAATTAAAAGAATAAAAGAACCATCCTTCTCTTGAGGCTTCAGAGAGACTATAAGCCTGTTAGTACCTTTATTTTATTAAGACAATAAACTTATTTTAAAACAATAGACTTGTTTTAAAATACCCAATTCACAGGGGATGTGACTCATCTGGGGGATGTGGCAAAATGCATGCCATGTATAAATCAATCTTGGGTTTGATATCCAACACAATAAATAAAATAAATATAGACAATTTATGGGGTTATATACAACAATTCTAGGAAATTAATGCAACAGAAGTTAGATGCTTCAAGTACTTTTAATTTTAGAATTTCAAAAGAGCAAAAATCCATGAAAAAAACCATGATCACGGCCATATACATTTTAACATATAATCATTTCAGGAGATTCTAAAACAAATAAAACTCAACCCTTCACCTTTGGGGGAAGGGGCACACAGCGCTCAGGGGTTACTCCTGGCTTTGTACTCGGAAGTCGCTCCTGGCAGGCTTAGGGGATCATACGGGATGCCAGGGATTGAACCCAGGTCCGTCCCAGGCCGGCCGAGTGAAAGGCAAATGCCCTACCGCTGTGCTATCACTCCAGTCCCAGATCTTAGGTTTTATTTTTAATATCCTCATATAAATTGGCTTCTCTTATTGCTTTTTTGATTTCATCTTTTTTGTTTGTTTTTGTTTTTTGCTTTTTTTTTTTTTGGTTTTTGGGTCACACCCGGTGACGCTCAGGGGTTACTCCTGGCTATTTGCTCAGAAGTCGCTCCTGGCAGGCACGGGGGACCATATGGGGAACTGGGGGATCGAACCATGGTCCGTCCTAGGTTAGCGCAGGCACCTTATCTCCAGCGCCACCGCCCGGCCCCCTATCTTTTTTTTTTCTTTATAGCACTAATAACAATGTATTATGTTGTGTTTATATGCTTACTTTCTGTTCGTTTCCGTACCAAAAAGTAAGTTCTATGGTAACAGATCTTGTTTTTACTATAACCTCAGTGCCTGGCACAAAGTGAAAACAGAAAAGTTCACCAATAAATAATAACGAATACATATCTATCTATATTACTGCCTATGATTTCAAATTTCCTGTCTCTTCCCAGAAAAGTTCTCAGAACACAAACACACACACACACACACACACACACACACACACACACACACACACACACACGAGCGCAATGGAATTTCAAATACGTAAATATTCTTTAAGATCTATAACAGGAACTGGAAAGCTATAACTTATGGACTAAATCTAATCAGCAGCCTGTAATAAGGTTTTTTGTGGAGGTCAGTCACACCCTGTAGCGCTCAGGGGCAACTCCTGTCTGGCTCCATGCTCAGATTGCCCCTGGCAAGCTCGGGGAACCTTACGGGATGCCAGGATTTGAAGCACCGTCCTTCCACATGAAAGGCAAAGGCCTTACCTCCATCCTATCTCTCTGGCCCCCTGTAATAACGTTTTACTACCAAATGTTTCTGTATGATCACCCAGTCATATAACACTGTTTGCTGTTTTTTTTTTTTGGTTTTTGGTTTTTGGGCCACACCCAGTGACGCTCAGGGGATACTCCTGGCTATGCGCTCAGAATTCGCCCCTGGCTGGCCTGGGGGACCATATGGGGCATGGGGGATCGAACCGCGGTCCGTCCAAGGCTAGCGTGGTAAGGCAGGCACCTTACCTTCAGCGCCACCGCCCAGCTCCTGTTTGCTGTTTTTATACTACAGAGGCAGAGCTGAGTAATCGTGACAGACTAAATGGTCTGCAAAGCTTAAAATACATACTGAATCTATATAATAAGGCTACTCTTAGAACTATATTTCTACAATGTTTGATATTTAATTATACACATCCCAAAGATTATTAAGAAATTAGGGGCCGGAGTGGTGGAGCAGCGGTAGGGTATTTGCCTTGCTATGTGCTAACCTCGGATGGACCCTCAGTTTGATCCCCAGGATTCCCATATGATCCCCAAACCAAGAACAATTTCTGAGTGCATAGCCAGGATTAACCCCTGAGCATCATCGGGTGTGTGCCCACCAAAAAAAAAAAAAAAGAAGAAATTAGTATTGAGAGAACTGAGGCCATGATTCAGAATAGAGCCTTACTATCTGTGAGGCTCTAAGTTTTATTTTTGACACTGCATGGGCTCCCTAAGCAGCACTAAGAACAATCACTGAACAAACACCAAGCTGGAAATAGTCCCAGAGTACTGCTGGGAAGGGCCCAAAACAACAAAAGAAGATAATAGAGATTAGGAATTAGGCTTTACCTTATTATAATTCTTGGCTAGTTCCAACATTTCTTTTACCACTGATTCATTGTGTTTACAGTGTTCACTATAGTCCTGAAGTGTCAAACCTTCCATCCAACTTTTCTTGTGCAAATTTAGCAACATCTGAAAAATATTAAGAAAAAATATTTTCCTGTATTGAGAACATTTTCTTGTCTTTGAGAACTTCACAGAGGGAAAAAAAATCAAAGCCATCAATTTAATTACATCAATTTAAATGGAACCTAATTAGAATTAACCAAATCCAACTCAGAATCTTTGCATTTACTGTCTTTACATGATATTTTTTCCCTTAATTCTGCGGGTTTCTTTCCTTTCTTCTTATTTTATTTTATTTTTTTATTTTATTTATTTATTTATTTATTTTTTTTGGCATTCTTATGTCACACCTGGTAATGCTCAGGGGTTACACTTGGCTTTGCATTCAGGAATTACTCCTAGTGGTACTCAGATGGGATACCAGAAATTGATCTAGGCTGCATGCAAGGCAAACGCTTTACCCTCTGTACTATTTCTCTGGTCCTGGTATTTTTGCGTTTTATCTTCTTCACTTTTTTTAATTTTGTTTTTATAAGTAATTTATTGGTGCATTTTTTATTTTTAATTTTTTATTGAGAATCTTCACTTTCTTAAATATAAATTATTTCCTTGACAAAGTCACTACACACTATCTTAAGCAAATTTTCCCATTAGAACCCTCAATCACTGCTGTTGGGAATGCCAACTAGTCCAGCTTTTTAGGAAAACAATATAGATATTCCTAAAAAACTAGATATTGGGGGCCCTTTCATGCAAAAGGTCATCGGTTCGAATCCCGGTGCCCCATATGGTCCCCTGTGCCTGCCAGGAGCGATTTCTGAGCACGGAGCCAGGAGTAACCCCTGAGCACTGCCGGGTGTGACCCCAAAATAAAAAAAATAAAAAAAAAAACCAAAAAAACAAAAACTAGATATTGAGTTTCTATATGATCTAGCAATACCACTCCTATGCATATATCATAGGAACCCAAAATCACAATAGAGAAAAGCCCACTGCATTACTATGTTCATTGCACCACTATTTATAATAGTCAGAATCTGGAAACAACCCAAGTACCCAAGAACAGACAAGTGTTTAAAGAAACTGTGTTATATCTATACAATGGTATACTATGCATTTGTTAGGAAAAATAAAGTCCAGGAATTCATTTATACATGGATAGATATGGAGTTATGATGAGTGAAATGCATCAAAAGGAGACAAATATACAATAATTTCACTCATTTGTGGGATATAAGCAAAAAAAAAAGTAGTATGGCAATAATATTCAGAAACAATAGAGATGAAGGAAGCTCACAAATAGTGGAGCAGTGCAGTTAGAATAAAGAAGGGACCACTATGACAATAATAGTTGAAACTGATCTCTGGACAAGAACTGGGTGCTGAATGGAGATAAAGTGATAAAGTGATAGGTATGGTACTTTTTCATCAACTGTTCAGTGTCTAAAAGGAAAATATGGTGAGAGGGGGAAGAAGGGAGAGAGAGAGAGAGAGAGAGAGAGAGAGAGAGAGAGAGAGAGGAGTGAGGGATGAGGGAAGGTTCAGAGGGAAACTGGGGACATAAGTGGCAGCAAATGTTTATGAGTGAAGTATGGTGAACACTTGATAAGACTGAAATTTAATCAAGAACAAATTTGTAACCAGTGTTTAAATAAAGGGCAAAAGAAGACATTCTCACCTTGTTAACAAAATGAGAACTGAAAATCAAGATTTGAATGTGCTTTAAAATTTTTTCCCTTTTAACTTGCTTATTTTGTATAAGCATCAATTGAAAGTTCTTGTCTACTATGTTTCTCTCACACTGAGCAGAAATCAAGAGACAAAACAATTTCATTCTATTTCACATGTCTAGATACTAGGAATATCTAATTGCTAGAGACACTCAATAATATCTGTTGAATACATTAATTAACAAATGAATACATGAAACTATTATATTACACAAAGGATTTATAATAGTTCAAACAGTTCAGCTATCAAATGACTAGTGCAGCTAGGGTACATGCCCAGTAGTGCCCGACCTGAGTTCAATTCCCAGCACAGCAAGAACTGAGCAGCTGAGCAGCAATGCATCCTTGGGCCTCTGCAAAGAATAGCTGCTGGCCTGGTTGGTCAAGAACTGCTTATGGGGCCATGGACTTCCTGAGTACTGCTTGGGAACCCCAACCCCAGAGTAAATTAGTTTAAAAATAAAACTTCACTATCAGAATGAAATCACACATATGGGAAAAAAAATAGAGATTTATTCAGATTGTATCCAATTCACACCAGTAAATTGGAAGTAGAACACATAAGTGATCACAGAACTAAGCACTTTAGTTAACTGTTTCTCAAACTGGACCTTCTAATAAGGCATATATGAACTCTAAATTCTGAATACAGTTTAAAAAATTTTTTTTTGGTTTTTAGGTCACATCTGGCTGTGTTCAGGGGTTACTCCTGGCTTTGTTCTCAGAAATCTTCCCCTGGCAGGCTCAGGGGACCATATGTATAGGATGCCGGGATTTGAACTGCTGTCTGTCCTGTGTTGGGTGCGTGCAAGCCAAATGCCTTATTGCTGTGCTATATCGCTCTGGCCCCCAGTTTAAATTTTTATATGCATCTAAATTTAGTTTTAATAACTTAAAATATTATGCTACAGATGTTCAACTGGACATTAGTGAATAATCAATTTTAATAAATGATTATTCAAAGTAAAAAATGGTACCCACAAAAATACTATTGTTGGGGGCCGGGCGGTGGCGCTGGAGGTAAGGTGCCTGCGTTATCCTAGGACGGACCTCGGTTCGATCTCCCGGTTCCCCATATGGTCCCCCGTGCCTGCCAGGAGTGACTTCTGAGCGAATAGCCAGGAGTAAACCCTAAGCATCACTGGGTTTGGCCCAAAAACAAAAACAAAAAAACAAACAAAAAAAATACTATTGTTTTGCCATTAGAATTACTATACTTTCTGTATTTTGGGGGGATTCTTTTTTTTTTAGACCACACCTGGCAGTAGAACTAGGGCCTATGCCTGGGTCTATGCATAGAATTTACCCCATTGGAGCTCAGGAAACCATATGTGGTGCTGGAAAACAGAGTCCTTGCTAAAAAAAAAAAAAAAAAAAAAAAAAAAAAAAAAAAAAAAAAAAAAAAAAAAAAAAAAAAAAAAAAAAAAAAAAAGCCACATGCAAAGTAAGTGCTTTCTTCTGTACTCTCTCTGTCCTTCAAAAAAGTATATTTTAAATATTAGTCAGACAACAAATGAGTGGCTAAAGAAACTGTGGTCCATATACACAATGGAATACAATGTAGCTGTCAGATAAAAAGAAGTCATGAGCCTTGCAGGCAGAAGGGTGGTGGGTCCCCGAGCCGAGCCTGCCAGGAGCGATTTTTGAGCGTAGAGCCAGGAGTAACCCCTGAGCACTGCCGGTGTAACCCAAAAACCAAAGAAAAAAAAAAAAAAGAAGTCATGAGGGATCCGAGAGATAGCCTAGCCGTAGAGCATTGAACATTTATTTGCCTTGCAAGCTCAGACCCAGTACCAATGGTTGTTCAAATTCTGGCATCCCATATCCCATATCCATCCCCTGTGCCTGCCAGGAGCGATTTCTGAGCAGAGAGCCAGGAGTAACCCGAGTGCTACCAGGTGTGCCCCTCATCCAAAAAAATGTCATGAAATTTTCCTATACATGTATGGACATGTAAACTATTATGCTGAATGAAATAAATCAGAGGGAGAGAGACAGACATAGAACAGTCTCACTCATATAAGATTTTTTTTTGTGTGTGTGGTTTTTGGGTCACACCCGGCAGTGCTCAGGGGTTACTCCTGGCTCCATGCTCAGAAATTGCTCCTGGCAGGCACGGGGGACCATATGGGGCACCGGGATTCGAACCGATGACCTTTTGCATGAAAGGCAAATGCCTTACCTCCATGCTATCTCCCGGGCCCCTCACTCATATAAGATTTAAGAAAAATATTATCTTTTATCTTTTTTTTGGGGGGGGGGCACACCCATGACGCTCAGGAGTTACTCCTGGCTCTACGCTCATAAATCGCTCCTGGCTTGGGGGACCATATGGGAAGCTGGGGGATTGAACCGTGGTCCGTCCTCGGTCAGCCATGTGCAAGGCAAACGCCCTACTGCTGCATCACTGCTCCGGCCAAGATTTAAGAAAATAAAAGACATTATAGTAATAATACACAGAGACAATAAAGATGGGAGCTGGAAGGTCCAGCCCACAATATAGAGATTTCCACAAAGAATGGTGAGTTCAGTTAGAGAAATAACTATACTGACACCAACCATGACAATGGTAGCTAGTGGGAGAAATAAAATGTCTGTCATAATACAGGCAAAAGGTGGGAGAGGAGGGAGATGATGCACTGGTGTTGAAATGATGAACTAATGAATAAAATAAAATCTACATTTATTAAAACATATTTTATTTATTTTAATATCTTTAAGCATCATGATAACAAGCATGCTTGTAGCTAGGATTTAGTTATTATATATATATATATATATATATATATATATATATATATATATATATATATATATATGCCAGAGACTCTGAAGCCATACTTGGAAGTCTAGAAAAAATGTTGGCATGAAGTTTTGCAGTTATATGTGTGCAAAATTGTTTTTTGTTTGTTTGTTTGTTTGGGTCACACCCGGCAGTGCTCAGGGGTTACTCCTGGCTCCATGCTCAGAAATTGCTCCTGGCAGGCACGGGGGACCATATGGGGCAATGGGATTCGAACCGATGACCTTTTGCATGAAAGGCAAACGCCTTACCTCCATGCTATCTCCTGGGCCTCTAAAAATTGTTTATATACTGGAGACTACACTTCATGCCAAAATCATTTTAGAGAGTTTTCAAAACATAAAAAGCTCAGAATTTGCCTCACTTAGGACTCATGGTTGAAGGTGTAATTTTTTGTTGTTGTTGTTGTTGTTGTTGTTGTTGTTTTTGGGTCACACCCGGCAGGGCTCAGGGGTTACTCTTGGCTCTACACTCAGAAATCACTCCTGGCAGGCTTGGGGGACCATGTGGGATGCCGGATTCAAACCACTGTCCTTCTTCTGTATGCAAGGCAAACAACCTACCTCCATGCTATCTCTCCAGTCTGAAAGTGTAATATTTTTAAAATCAGAAATATCCTAAACATTCCAATTCTCTTTTATTTTTCCCCTATCTTCTCCACAAATTATGTTCTAGAAAAATGTAATCATTGGGAAATTTGACACAGTTGTTCCTCTCTACTATTAAGTCACATATTTGAGAACTGGATTTTCCTACTTCTTCAAAAGCCAAAATTTTCCACACAGCAGCTTAATATTCATATCACTCTTAGCCAATGGTTCTACAGGAAAAGTTTTGGGTCAAGTACATAAGCTGATGGGACAAGATATAGGTTATTGGTACCAAGCAAACTATGAAATGAATTATAAAAAAATGAACTATAAAAACGTAATTTAAAAATGTTTTGGAGGGGTCCAGGAGATAGCGTGGAGGTAAGGCGTTTGCCTTTCATGAAATCGGTTCAAATCCCAGTGCCCCATATGGTCCCCCGTGCCTGCCAGGAGCAATTTCTGAGCATGGAGCCAGGAGTAACCCCTGAGCACTGCCGGGTGTGACCCCCCCCCCAAAATATGTTTTGGCATGTACATGTGCATATTACTTTTATGCCAAGGATCACTAAGTTTATAAGCACAAAATATCAAAAAGAATAAAAAAAAAAGAATCTGATAAATCTGATGCCACTAATTGTTTCCAAATAAGGGCTGTTAAGTATTACTGATAAAACATTGATATTTAAAATAAATCCTGTTTCTGCATATAATAGGAAGAATTGAAATATACCTTAAAGCAATCTATTTAATCTATCACTGCAGATATAGAAGTTTGGAATGTTATCAAGCAGTGAAAGAGATTTATGGTTCTGTGTCTCATCTCTGGAAAAGGGAAAATGGGTCTTCTTCACGTCCCTCACACCTCACTATGTTCAAGTATGCATTCTTTGGGTATGTTTAGGATTTAAACCAGTAGTTATTACACTTTAAATAAAAAACAACTTTTCTAAAGAAAATCTTGGATAGCATTATATATGCACATGTACATGAGATGACTATAAAATAACAAAAAATTAAAAATAAAAATTAGGTAGCTGTGAAAAGTCCAACTTATTTCACCTCCTGTATATACCATATATACTGGAATCCCTTTAAAAGCATGCCTGTGTGAATGTTTCCACTAGTAAGAAAACTCTTCTTAATTACTAATTACTTATCATGTTTGAACTTAGGAACCAAAGCTTGCTGAATGAATATAGTATTGTATTAATAAAAAGATTTTTAAGCCCTTTTCTCAGATATAAATACAAAAAGTCAATTTGGAGGATATGTAATAGAAAAAAAAAAAAGGCAATTTTGAATTTTAAAAAACATTATAGTCCAGAGAGATAGTACAGCAGAAAGGGGGCTTGTCTTACAAGTGGTCAGCCTGGGTTCAATCCCTAGCATGGTCACCTAATCACCATCAGGAATAATCCCTGAGTGTAGAACCAGGAGCAAGCTTTATGTGGGTCCTCCACCTGATATAAAATTTGGTCTTTAGGAAAAGAAAAAAAAATATTTACATAATACTAAAATAGCAAAAACTAAAGAATTCTAGTCAACCTACTAAATGCTAGGTAAATTAAAACTAATAAAAATTGAAAAGTCTTGGGGCCGGGCGGTGGCGCTGGAGATAAGGTGCCTGCGCTAACCTAGGACGGACTGCGGTCCGATCCTCCGGTTCCCCATATGGTCCCCCGTGCCTGCCAAGAGGGACTTCTGAGCGAATAGCCAGGAGTAACCCCTGAGCATCACCAGGTGTGACCCAAAAACCAAAAACCAAAAAAAAAAAAAAAAAAAAATTGAAAAGTCTTATAAAAAGATACAAAGTGAATTCAAAATACTTGAAAGCCCCTAACTGCATTTCTGTTTCAGCTCATCTTATAGGTAGGGTTTTAAAAATACTTCATAAATATGGGGCCAGAGCAATGACACAAGAGGTAGGGCATTTACCTTGCATACTGCTGACCCGAGTTTGATCTCCAGCATCATACATGGTACTCTGAACCTAATTTCTTTTTTTTTCTTTTGTTTTGTTTGGGGTCACACCCAGCAGCGCTCAGGGATTAATCGTAGCTCTGCACTCAGAAATCGCCCTTTGCAGGCTCGGGGACCATATGGGATGCCTGGATTCAAACTACCATCAGTCCTAGATAGGCTGCATGCAAGGCAAATGACCTTGCAGTGCTATCTCTCTGGCTCCCTAACCCTAATTTCTGAGCACAGTTAGGAGTAACTCCTGAGCGCTGCTGGGAGTGGCAAAAACAAAATAATTCTGTATAAATTCAATTCATCTCCCTTAAATTTTGGAAGATACTTATTAATGCAGTTTAAGGAAAACATCTTCTAGAAGAGAAATTAACCAAAAAAATCAGAGAGCGAGACAAACTCTTTTTATATTTTCTTAGGAAATCAAACTAGAATGTTTCCTACTTCCTCTCCTACTTCAACATCTACATGTAAAGTAAACTGACATTTAAACCAATTATTCTAGTTAAATGCCATAATTCATAGAGTGAAAAAGATATGAAGTTCATCAATAAAAATTTTCAAATATTAAGAAATTCAAGATGTTTTTTCTTTACTAAGATGAAAAGTTAGAACTTACCTTCTGTTCAAGTTCATTTTTCCGATAGTTAATAGTAATGGAATAATAATGTCTGTTTAGTCCATGAATTAATGCCTAAGTAATAAGAAAAAGGACAAATTAGTTTTCCTCTTCTAATAAATGTGTACAACTATATGAAATTCCTTGAAACTAATATACACTTTGACCATTAATATACTGATAACACTATTCCCATCCTCTATATGAAGTTTTTATAAAAAGAAAAAAAAAATTAAGGGCGATACTTTCTATGGTCCTTAGTCCTTTGGTATAAGTTCAGAATTTAGGGGGCCATGTGGTGCTGGGGCTCAAGCTCAGGTACTTGATGATAGTCATGTATCTGGCCCAAAAAAGAAATTTTAATCTTAAAGATTTTATTTTCTCTCACCAAATTTAAGAGTGAGGCTTAGAGATACGACTCACATATTCTTCAAAGCTTGATACCAAGGCAGCATGATCACAAGTTTTTACTTAGTCAGAAACAGAATTTAATCTCATTAAAACCAAGATAAAAATTAGTTATACATGGGGCTGAAGCAATAGCACAGCACTAGGACATTTGCCTTGCACGCAGCAGGATGGACCTGGGTTTGATCCCTGGCATCCCATATGGTCACCCAAGCAAGGAACGATTTCTGAATGCATAGCCAGGAGTAACCCCTGAGCATTACCAGGTGTGGTCAAAAAAACCAAAAACCAAAGAAAAAATAAAACCAAAAAAACAAAAAATAATTTGCTTATTCATAAGTAAAGAATACGTAACCTATTAAATTTAATTTTACGGGGCCCGGGAGATAGCATGGAGGTTAAGGCGTTTGCCTTTCATGCAAAAGGTCATCGGTTCGAATCCCAGTGCCCCATATGGTCCCCTGTGCCTGC
>PVKC010005918.1:0-32171 GCA_004027635.1 Crocidura indochinensis | reverse complement strand
ATAACTAGAACTATCTAGTCCCACCTCCCAGTTAGAGGGGGAAATAAGGGAAGTACCAAGACCAAACAAGTATAAGACCACTAAGCTGTAAGTTAGGCACAGAGGAGACCACCTATTTTAGCAGCCTCAAGGGAGAGGGAGGTGGATATGGGTGGTAGGATGGGAATGGAGGTGGAAGGAGGACAATTTGATACGGGAATCCCCCTGATTTTATGTTAATATGTACTCAAAATATTATTGTCAACAATATACAAAAAAATTAAAAAATATATATTAAAAAAAATAAAAAAATAAAAAATATAAAGTGAAAAAAAACCCACATATTTATCCCTTTATCATTTTTTGAGTACTTGGATTGTTTTAGACTATAGCTATTGTAATAGCATCATAATAAAGCATATATGTTAATATAAAAAAAAAGAGTGGAGAGACTAACAATGTCATTCTAAACAAATTTTATTTCTTTCAAGAGCTGAGTTGATATGTGTAACAGAAAAATAAATTCTGAATCTACAACAAGCTAGACACAGAGGGGGCCACTTATACTAGCAGCCTGGCGGGTAAAGGAAGGGGATATGGATACATGCTGGGAACAGGGGTTGAGGGAGGACAACATTGGTGGTAGGAATGCCCCTGATTCAATGTCACTATGTACCTAAAACTTTTTGTGAAAGATTTTTAATCCACTGTGGTAAAAATAAATATTATTTAAAAAGAAGAAAATAAATTTTGGACTGAGGTAGTTAAACTTTAGAAAAGAATTATTTGTAGTCTCTGATAAATCTCCAAATACATTTCCTCTAATGGAATATTGTGCCAAAAGATAATCTATTCCAAATCTTTATGTCTTATTACCAATTATGTAGACATTGGTATTCAGTGTTATCCTGCTTAAGAATTTTAAAAGCATTGTCACAAAAATAGAAAGGCCTTAATCTTTCCTTT
The DNA here is from genome assembly GCA_004027635.1 of Crocidura indochinensis. Taxonomy (NCBI): domain Eukaryota; kingdom Metazoa; phylum Chordata; class Mammalia; order Eulipotyphla; family Soricidae; genus Crocidura; species Crocidura indochinensis. The sequence goes on along the minus strand of PVKC010005918.1, from coordinate 31,226 downwards.
ATAATCTCTTCAAGAGCTCCCTATACTTAACACTGTGTTTTTAACACAAAGCATTAACATGCTAGTCAGCAAATTTCAGTGCTCTGCTGAAATACTAGCAATTGAGCCAATTTAATATGAAATCATTAAAAATATTTCTTATGGGCCCAGGAGATAGCATGGAGGTAAGGCGTTTGCCTTTCATGCAAAAGGTCATCGGTTTGAATCCCGGTGCCCCATATGGTCCCCCATGCCTGTCAGGAGCAATTTCTGAGCATGGAGCCAGGAGAAACCCCTGAGTACTGCCGGGTGTGACCCAAAAACCAATATATATATATATATATTTCTTATACAACTTTTTATATTTGTTGCATAGGGTTATGCTCAATACAAGTTTATACAAGCCAAACTTCATATCTCACCACAAATTTAAGACTTGAAAATATATCAACCTTTAGTGTGAGCACAGTGAAGTAAGAATTCAATTTAATTGTTTATTGCCTATTGTGTGCACTTCAGCACTACTCTCAACTATAAAGAAAGGGGAGACCAAATTGTGTTTCTAAGCTTAAATCTCTTAAAGATGCTCTGCAGTGGTCCTCAAACTATGGCCCACGGGTCACATACTGTATTTGTTCCCATTTTGTTTCTTCACTTCAAAATAAGATATATGCAGTGTGCATAGGAATTTGTTTGTAGTTTTTGTTTTTACTATAGTCTGGCCTTCAGAGATCTGAGGGACAGTGAACTGGCCCTCTGTTTAAAAAGTTTGAGGACCCCTGCCTATAGGAACTTATAGAGTGCTGCTCTTTTAGAATAGAGCAAAATTTCCTTCTTGCCATAAATTTTATTTGGAAACAGGTTACTTCACATTTCTTGGGCTGCAACTTCTGAAATTAGTAGTCTCAGATTTCTGAGTAAATCTCAAAAATTTTCCCTAAACTCCTGGCTCTTGTCATCAAAAATTTTCCCATTAAATGAAATTTGGAAAGTTTGCTGGGATTTCCTTTATTTGCTCCTTCCCAAAGTGCAGTTTTCATAAGGCTTGATTGATTACCATGGTTCATTCCTTCATGGTCCATTAATAACAATTTCTCAGAATATCTAATATTGCATATTGGCAACATTATAATAATCAGGGCAAATAGAACCCTGGTAAAATCTTACTTCTCCTACAGAGTAATATTGCTTATAATCTGTGTATTTTATAATTTACAAGGAATTGCAGTTTAATTTTTATGTAACAAATACGACAAGTGGTAAAAAATAAGGGAAGGAATATGAACATTTCACAGATATAGCATGAGATATTACACCTTACACTGTAGAAAAATCTTATATTTGGTTTGCTTTCAACCACTAGAGAGTTTTTGCTTACATATAAAAGAATTCAACAGAATAGATAACTTTCAAGAGATATCTGAAAAATGGAATCATGGTCTATTATGTATTCCTACAAGGCAGCCTTCAGTTTCAGTGTCCAAAGTAATAAGGGGTCTCTGTTTAAAGAAATATGGATATGACTAAGAAAGTAAGTCAAGTTTTGGCAGTTTTCAAAAGGGTTTTTGACTTTTTATTTTTATTTTTTTGGGGGGCCATATGTGGCAGCACTCAAGAGTTATTCGTGGCTTTGTGCTCAAAAACTTCTCCCTGCATGGGGCTAGAGAGATAGCATAGAGGTAGGGTGTTTGCCTTGTATGCAGAAGGACTGTGGTTTGAATTCCAACATTTTATATGGTCCCCCGAGTCTGCCAGGAGCGATTTTTTTTTTTTGACAGGACTGATTTCTGAGCGTAGAGCCAGGAGTAACTCCTGAGCGCTGCAGAGTGTGACCCAAATAGAAAACAAAACAAAGCAAAAACAAACCAAAATATAGCTCCCTGCAGACTTGGGGGACCATATGGAATGCCAGGAAATGAACATAGGTCTGTCCTGTTAGAAATCAATGTTCTAAAAAGACTCTCACATCTACTGATGTACATGATGTATGTTGACCAGGCAATTTTCTAAGGTAGGCTACATAGATCACCTGCAGTTCAAATAGAGTCTGACTCTAAGATTTCTTATTTTTAATTTTTTAGTTTTAATTATGAGAACAAAGATGCAAAGAAAGAGGACAAGGTAAAGGTACAGTGGAAGGATAATCACCCATGAACAGAATTCTCAATAGTCCCATTGCTGATATCTTAACTGAACTATCAGCCAAAGAATATTAAGAAAAATAAAACAGAACCCATGTACAATTACTATGTCCCTCAAGTCCCCAGATTGTAATACATAATATTTCTTAGCAGCACACAAAGCAATCTAAAGCCATAATATTTATGGAACTCCTTAAACATTGAAGGCAAAGTACTTTTTTACATTTCCATGCACATGCATATTAATTTAAATTAACCTCAAAAGTTTAAGTGGGTTGTTTTTCGTAAGGATTAGAGTCAAAGGAGTCACGTAAAAACAGTGTTGGAGTGGCAACTACTGTTTGCTTAGGCCCACCAAAATATGAGGGACATGGAAAGAAAATCCTTGTCCTAAATACAAGGAGACCCTAGCCCTGTAGTTTCCTGGCATAAGACCAACTCTAGGCTCCAGGCAAATTAGTTTGTCCAATACAAGTCATTGTCTGTAATACCAACACACTTTTATTTTTCACACAGTCTCTGTTGTTGGTATCATGTTTCTGTATTAAAGATCCTGGAATCTGCATATCCTACATTGCAGTCAGGATGGTGTAGAGCGTCCTTTCTTTTCACCGCACAATTAAAGGGCAATGCAAAGAGACCTATCCTGTAAACAGGTCCTTGTTGTTGTCAAGTCTTTTGAATGTTAAGGAAAGTCTCTTTTTAGCAGGTCGATGTCAGAGCAGTGGTAGGGTCTTATATTTAGTTTGTAATTCTTTTGGTAGAGGATTGCTTCCAGGTGTTGTTATAAAAAACCTTGGATGTTTCATAGATAGCTTCCTGGTTCAGGGGTGAATGGAGGATGCCCATTCTTCTGAGGCCTGTGCCAGGTCATTATATTAATGTTCAGCGTGTAAAATCACATTGCACTACAAGATTTGTGTGTTCCAATCTCCATTAGATAAGAACTTATTTGTATGTATAGTATTTTCCCGTTTTAATGTCCTATGCAAACAAGGAACAATGCCACGTGGCATTATTGGCGCATATGGGTGTCGTAAGAACAAGTTCAACAATCCCCTTGATATGGTTCAATTATAAGCATTAAACTGAGGGAGACTTTCACCAAAATTCCTTATTGAACAGCTCACAAAGAGAAGACAAGATAAAAAGTGGATAGAATCATCACTGTAAAAGAATATTTAAGAGTTATAGCTGTCAAAAAAAATACACATAAAATGTTCAAAAAACATATGTGTCCATTTTATGTCTTTTGAAATAGTTGGGGGTTGCTAAATCCAATGCACATCTTTGGTCTGTGATTAGGACTGTGTAGTACTGAAGTTAAAAAGGGTAAATGTGGGGTACTGATGGTTGGGGGTGAAAGAGTTACGGAATAATAATGAGCTTTGTAGGGGTGTGCGAAAGGGCAGAATCTTTTGGGGCAGGAAGTCGGTCTTAGTGCCCAACAAGTTAAGAACTGAGGGTAAAGAGGGTTAATTAAGGGGAAGATAACGAATCCAGATTGGGAGATGAGGAAGTAGAAAGGGCTCTGGTGTGGGGGAGGGAAATATATCAGAGGTGCTATATACATTGTATAGATGAATTGTGTATAGATTAGGCTTGGCAGTTAGAAAGGACCACTGTATAGGAAGTCACATTCATATATACACTGATTTTAGAGACCTTTTTGAATGTTATCTTCCAAATCTAGGGTATTCCATTTTTCCCCTAGAAACAGGCAAGAATTAAGAACATTTTTGGGTATTGTTAAAAAGTATATATGTTGCACCGTGCTTTTGAAAATGAATACTAGTAAGAAAAGAACTACTGAATGGGGTCCAGTATGCATATGAGAGGAGTTTCTCTCCCCCACCCTCCCCCCAATGGCCTGATTTACCAGGCATAACTTTGAAGACCAGTCTGGCATGGGGGTGGGGGGGGGGGAATCTCAGTCCCCTGGACTAAGTGATCAACCCAGGAGGCCTATGGCTAGATGTCCTGACCAGAGCCCCCTATATACCAGCTGAAGAGACACAGAAGTCCTGGCATATGGTGACTCTAAGATTTCTAACCTCAGTGAGTGGTGTGATTTTATTTTATTTTATTTTATTTTATTAGTTTTACATTTTTGGGTTTTGGGTCACACTAGTGACACTCAGGGGTTAATCCTGGCTCTGCACTCAGAAATTGCTTCTGGATCGGGATGCTGGGAATCAAACCCAGGGCCATCCTGGGTCAGCCACATGCATGGCAAATGTTCTACCACTGTGCTATCACTCTGGCCCCTACATCGTCGTATATTCTATTTCAGAAACTTTCATGTGGATTTTCCTTTGGTCCAGAGGTAAAGAGAATTTAAAATTAATAATTTATCATGGTTGTCTTAGATATCAATAAGAAGTCACTGCCTACAATTTAGTAAAATCTAATTGAAAGTATCTGATAGCTGTCCCAAGTTTTATGCTAAACCATTACTCCTGGTCCAGCCTCATCTTTTCTACGCCCTTTTTTTTGTACTGAAAATTTTATATGTAAGTTGAGGTAAAGCAGATAAGAACAAAGCCAATATATGTATATCAGATATATATATATATATGTGTACATACATATATGTATACAATTGGTATGTATGAGAGGACTATAAATATGTTTTGAAAGTTGCTAGGCCAGAGCAATAGCACAGTGGGTAGGGCTTTTGCATTGCACTTGGCCTACCTGGGTTTGATCCCTGGCATCTCATGTTGTCCCCTGAGACTGCCAGGAATGATTTCTGAGTCCAGAGCCAGGAGTAACCCCTGAGCACCACCGGGTGTGGCCCAAAATAAAACAAACAAAAATAGAGTTGTGGATATTTTTCAAGCCGATATCTCACTTTTATATTGAAAGGTAGCAAAAGAGTATGGAAAATATCTGTATGTCACCATCAATCTTTATTTTTATTCTTTTATATATAAATCTTCTTTAAGCACCATGATTACAAGCATGTTCGTAGTTGGGTTTCAGTCATAAACAGAATACTCCCCTTCACAGGGAACAGCCCCACAATGTTTAGAGTATCTTTATTTTTATTAATTTTAAGTTCTTTATAGTTATACTTAAGGCATATAGTGACAGTGAATTAGTGTCATTTCCACCATCAATGTTGACCTTCCTTCACCAAAATTCCCAGTATGCCACCCATAACTCCTCCCTCAGTCCTTTGTTCTACCAGGATAACAGGTCCATTTTGTGTTTGGATTGTTATATATTGGGTCTCTTGATTTTATTATTTTATTCTAATGCCATTGACTTTGGCTTAGGTATTTAGTTCTGACTTTCTTCTTTTTTTCCCACCCAATGCATTTGAGACCATTTGGTCCCTGTGCCCATCTATTTTTTTTCTTTTCTCAATTTGTCGGAAGTCATAAAAATATATGGTAAAACAAAGTATTTTATGTCCCAAGCTTCTGTGAAAAAGGTGGGATCCCATATCTAAAGCATATAAATAAAAATAAAAATGTGTGTGGCAAAGTTGTTTTTTTTTGGTTTTTTTTTGTTTGTTTGTTTTTGTTTTTTTTGTTTTTGCATAGGCATAGCAAATGTTGGGAAAATTAGAAAAGACATACCCTTGGCCTAAAAAGACAAAATGTCTCTACCATGACACATACCGTTATAAGACCTTACATATACTATTTGTCCAGTCCCAAGTTCTTTCTTCGTGGTCCAAGGAAAAGTTCTACTCAATCTTGGTTGTAGCAGGCAGACTTCTGTAATTAGAGATCTTGGTTTTTGCACAGATTCTGTGTTGAAGCCTGGGTGTCATGGAACATCTTCTGATTTCATCTCACTGTTAGGTGGTGAGGCAGGTATACCTTCCTTAGAGCAAGTTTTTGCTGTTTTCTCACTGTCAGGGTGTCATATGAACCTTCTCTGGAGCAAGTTGGTGCCCTAGCTGCCTTAGTGCCATCCCAATGGGGAGTTTGATTCCTGGTGTTGGTGTAGAAAACAGTGCTGGCTCCAAGCACAGGATCCAAGGTTCAGGGTTGGATGGTCAATATTCAATCAAATAAGTACCATGACAAAAGTTCAGGGTGAAAAGCAAACCTGAATTATAAAATTTATTAATTCCCATCCCCATTAGATAAGAACTTCTTTCTATGTGTAAAATTTCTTCATTTTAGTGTGCCTATGCTTGATACAATTGGTGAATATGGGGGTAAAAAAAAAAGTAAATAATCTCTATAATCTGGTTCTAACCTGAATTTATATCCCAATAAAGATTTATCTATTAAAATGTCCTACTATGGAGATCCAAAAAAGGGAAGGAGGAATCAACCTCTACAGATGGGAATAAGCACTATGAAATATAACTATTAAGGAAATGCATCTACAGAAATATATAAAGGAGATAAATAGATATCCCCTTTAAGACTTTTGGGATAGTCTGGGGGATAAAATTGAGGGCACAGTTTCATTCCACTCCATCGTTATGTGGAGTCTGATAATTGGTTCTCAGAATTCATGGATCAAGTAGAGTCCTTGAGCTGAGAGCCTTCTTAGAGCTGAGACGGGTCGCAAGCAACAGTCCACAATGAGGAGATGTGGGAGAAAAAGGGCCACATAGAATGCAGCAGAAGTGGTGACTGCAGGTTCTTACTGATCTGAGACAAGGTGTGATTGGTGTTGGCCTTTTGCTTTGGAAGCTGGCTGGAAGCTTGCTTGATTGAACATTGACCATCCAACCCTGAACCTTGGATCCCATGCTTGGAACCAACACTGTTTTCTGCACCAGCACTAAGAATCAAACTACCATTTGGGCCAGCATTAATGCAGTCAGGGCACCAATTTGCTCCAGAGTAGGTTCATATGATACCCTGACAATGAGAAAACAGCAAAATCTTGCTCTAAGGGCAGGTATACCTGCCTCAGCACCGAACAGTGAGATGAAATGCAGGAGATTTTTATCCTGATAATTTAAGACTGAGGGTGAAGAGGGTTAATTAGGAACTGATAATGGATCAGAATTGAGGAGTTGAGAGGATAGAAGAGGATTTGTAAGGTGATAGGCAGTGGGGAGGGGCTATATATAATAGGGACTATATACAACAGACAGGCTTTGTATATAATACAGCTTACACGGACATAGATGTGTCCACCACATACACATTCACACACTCACACGGAGAGACACTGGAGCTCAATTTATAGATAGCAGTTGAAGAATTGACCCTGTGTCATGGGTCAAAGCACTTATAAAAAACATGAGGTGGGCAAAATGGCTGGGGTGGAGGAGAGGATGTTGTCCAGTTTCTATGCAAATCAGCATTGTTTAGGGTAAATTTTGCTGAGTAAAGGCTTCTGGGTTAGATTTTGCATGGAGAATTCTTAGAACAATCATAACTTTCAAATCTAGAAATCTTAGCAATATGGTAGTGAGTACCATAAAAGGAATCTAGCTCATGAAATATTGTCTACTATGTCTCGTGCATCCAGGTTCCTTTCCTGAAAGCAAAATCACAATGTGGACATTAGATATACTAATAAACTAGGTTGAATTGAAAAAAAAATTGCAAAAACATACTCAATGAATAGAGCCTGTAACAAAAGTCTATGGTGTGCAGTTGCTTATCTTAATGGTCTCTGTGGACATAAACTTTAGAACATAATGGCAGCCATAATCAAATGGAAATTTGATAAATTAGAGTTGGCATTTCCATGGCATTACCATTGTCTGTATTTGGGGTCCAATGTCAATAAATTGAGTATTCAATGTCAATCATTTTATTTTAGAAGTTCATCTTCAAAAGTAATTGATAATTCTCAGGGCAACAATATTATTTTTGAAGTTACATGTCTTTCACAGTTATATTTAAGGTCCATAGTGAGAATGAATTATGGCAATTCTCACCACCAGTGATGACCTCCCTCCGCCACTGTTCTGAGCATGCCTCACATAGCTCCATTCTTAGCTCCCTGAACTGCTTGCTAGTGTAGCAGGTCACAGGGCAAGAATTTAAAGAAAGTTCTCAGGGCCAGGCGGTGGCGCTGGAGGTAAGGTGCCTGTGCTAGCCTAGGATGGACCGCGGTTCGATTCCCCGGTTTCCCATATGGTCCCCCAAGCCAGGAGCGACCTCTGAGCGAATAGCCAGGAGTAACCCCTGAGCGTCACTGGGAGTGGCCCAAAAACCAAAAAAAAAAAAAAGAGAGAATGCTAAAAAGTAAGTTCTCCAGAAACAAAAAATTTTCTTTTCCATACCTTACCAAAAAAAATGTTATATATTCATCATGTAGTTAATTCTCCAATGAACAAAATTACAAGATTCAAAAAAAGAGCAAGAGTATTTACCAATGAATGCTAGCTACAACCTTTTAAAATACCTATATTGAGGTGAAGAGATAGTATTGTATCATATATAAACTTTTCTTTTTGTTGGTTCTTTTCCTAGTACCCTATGTAATCAATCTAACAGCATTGGTCATAAGTGAAGAGCCATAAGTAAGTCCTGAGTGTAGTTGGGTGTGAACCTTATAAATAAAATATATTTATGGACCGGAGTGGTGGCACAATCAGTAGGGCGTTTGCCTTGCATGCGCTAACCTAAGTTGTATTGCAGTTTGATCCTCCGGTGTCCTATATGATCCTCCAAGCCAGGAACAATTTCTGAGCACATAGCCAGGAGTAACCCCTGAGCATCACAGGATGTGGCCCCTAAACAAAACAAAACAAAAAATATATTATAAAAGAAGGGAAATATAAATAGTCTTGAAAATTCTTTTTTGATAAAGGATATCATGGGAGTAACGTTTACTGTAGGATGTAATGGTGGAAATGTATCTTGGGTAAAGAAAATGGTCCCTAAGTGACTGATACTCCTGTTACAGCTCAGCATCAAAATGCAAAGAGGGTATCAAAACTTTAGAGCAGAGGGTTTCTCTGGAATGACAAAGAAAAAGAACTGGAGTCAGTGAATATGGAAAAGAGAACAGAGGAAACAATTTTCTGAAGAACTGTAATGACTTTTGCCTAAGGTAGCAAAATCACTAAAGCCAATACTTAGTGAATTCAGAATGTCATTTCAGTTAGAAACACTTTCTAAGGGTACAATTATATTAATATGCCAGGCTCTACTAGTGTATACTATCAAAACTAGAAGCTTGCAAAGTAGTTGGAGACATCATGCAAATGTATGCAAATTTCATGGCATACTCTGCATGCAGTACTTATTGGCTTTATCTTCAAAGGTTTCCATTACAGTTTTGATCCTGCTGACAAATTTTTGCTTTTGAAAGACCTTAAAATTGAATAAGTGACAATAAGTCTTTAGTCATTCCCTTTAAAAGTTATTCTGGAGAAAACATATTGGAATCCTAAAATGGAAAATTAATATTTAGAAATTTAGAAATAACTTGATGCTTGATGTTTTGTAAATTTAAAGCAGACTTTAAAGAAGAAAGATAAGTTAATTTTCTAACTTTTTGAAGAAAATGTTTCAAAATGTTTTAGAAACCAAACTGTTTATTGTGGTTTCTTGATCGAACAGACATTTATTATAATATAATATTTATTTTTTAATAAAATAAAATATCATATTCTTCAAAAATAACTGAATTGAATAGGAGTGTATCAAATTTTGAAGTTCCTTATAGAGATTTTAGAACTCAGAAAGTACAAGTCTGACCACAATTCCAAATTGTCAGCTCAGACTTCCACATGATTATCTAGTTGCCTTCTTCACCTCTACCTATAGATCTAAAATGAATTTGAAAGTACCATGTCCCTTCCTAAATTCCATCTATCTAATCTTTATCGATTTTGCTTTTCTCTCAATTTTTGTGAGCTCATCAAATGGCAAGAGGATAATTTCAGTATCTCAGAAGAGAAAAGAGCAACACTGTTTATTTCTCTCTCACACACACATACACACTTCCGAATCTAATTTTCAGGTGTATGACTGACTCCAGCCACAGTATTCATACAGAAGCATCTTTTTCTATTTCCACAACTTAAACAATCAGGACCCTCTGTCAACAAATTTGTGGAATAACATTCTTAAGAGTTGTCCTGCTTTCAAGCTACAGTCTAGTTTTTCCATTATAGCCTGAGAAGTTCTTAAATTGGAAGTTTGGGCTGTCACTATTCAACACCATAGCCTAACTGGCTCTTATCTTTCACCAGGGAAAAAGAGGACTGGATATTTCTAATTTAGATGTTTTTTTAGGTGACACTACACATTGCCCTACTTAATCTAGCTTGAGCTAACTCTTTAATGTATTTTTCTCTATATCCCCTCACTTATTCTAGCCCTGTTATTGGTATCAAAATATTTTTATCTCTTAGTCCCTCTTTATGGTCTTTTCTTTAAACTACATATATTTGAGTCTTTGCTCAAATATTGAAACCATCAGTGAGGCCATCCTAGACACATACAATGAAATTTTACCCTCTTCTTCTATAACCTCCTGCATATTATTCAGTTTTCTTCATCCTTTATTTTTATTTATTTATTTATTTATTTATTTATTTAATTTTGGGGAGCCACACTTAGTGGGTCATTGTAACTTGTTCATGTTTGTTGCTCAGGGTCACTCAGCTAGAATTTGAAGACCCATATGTAGTGCTATGAAGTTGTATAGCACCCACTGGTCCCATCCTTTATGTTAATCCAATGTCTAACCTGATCTGATGCATTTTATTTTTTATCCAGTTTATATATCTTGAATCACTTGAATGAAAACTTTGTAAGGGTAGTTAACGTTGCTCATTGCTTTAATTGCTGCACATAGCACAGTGCTCAGGCCATTCTTGGCATTAGTAATGGATTCATTGCTCCCACTTTCTGTTCTTCTCTTTAGGATTATTGCAAAATATTCCCAATTTATCTCAAAATTTCTCATCAAAGCAAAGCTAAATAAATATTTTCTTAGCACAACTTTTGTCATCTTAGACATATTATCAAAATATTCAAAGCTTCCTTCAACGCATATTAATTCTTCTGATTTTTGTTGCAATGTCCCATCTGAATTCATTTCATTAATATAGAAGGTTAGCTTGTTGTTCTTAATATTCTCAGTTTTTTGGAGGCAAAATTTTTGTTTTACTTGAGTTTTCTCTCTCATTTCTATCTGTCATTGTTTATTACTTTTTTTCAGAAAGGTTTCCTTTTCCAAAGTAAATACAATCTATATTCTCACAAATCTTTTTCTGGAATACTCCTTTTCTTTACCTAGTTTAATATTTAATATTAACATTTTAAAAGCTCAATATAAATACCAGAAATTATATTAATATTTCTTAATTAATTTGATTTGAGTTTATCATTTTCTTTGAACTATATTTCTTAAAAATATTAATTTGCCATTTCACTTCATGTATAAGGTAGTAAATTATCTTGATAAAAATTTCTCTGCACCCCTGTGGAAGTCTGAGCTAACAGTTAGATACACTAATGTCTTTTGTAAAGCATTTGGTGAAGGTTAAAAGAGGTAATACAGGTAACTTTAAGACAAAGTGGTTTACCATCAAAATGCATTTTTTGGTCAAGTTGAATATGGTATTGTGAAAATGACAATGTGAAAAATTCATCTATTCGAATACATTTCTATTATGTCATGTTATTTTACCTGATATGCAAAATCAGAGATTTAAATAAAGGAAAAAAATCTCTTTCTGGGTGTTTAAGTATTTTTAAGGACAGAAAAGTTCCATTAATTCTCTCTACTTTTCTAAATGCTTACATACTTAAAACGTCCTTCTTTAAATAATATGGTTGGTGGCAGTGTGTTTTTACTGACATTTCTGGAGTATGGTTACTCTGCTACTTGCTTCTGCTTTTGGTTTTTCTTTTCCTATATTTATTCATAGTGATGCCAGAGACATAATCCAGGCTTCCTCTTATGTATGCAAGACATGCTGACATACCACTGACACATTCCTGACCCCCACTTTTTGATTTCTTTATTGCAGACTGAGATACTATGATCAGTTTATACTCAAAGCACTTAAAAAGGAAAATATGACTTATTTCTATAGGTTTCAGTCTCCAAAATGACTGCTGATCACTTTTCCCTTTGTTGGGTCATCTTCCTTAAGGGTATTTTGGAAGTATTTTAAGGAATACCTTCTCAACAAATATCTAGTATTTACATATATAGAGTAATAAAGATTATCTTTTGACTTGTAAATTGACAATAAATGATATTAAATTATTTAATTTATTATATTTGTCTATATAATACTGTAATACATTTGCTTTCATATTTAGTCCTACATGTATTCCACTGCACATATTTTGCCCTCATTTTATAGCAAATATTTCTGCCCATACTCCTTGTTGTGCCATTCAACTTTGTGAAGCTACTAACTTCAACACTTTGCATATGTTGGTGTCTTTTATATATTTTTATTACCTGGCCTGGGATGACTTATAGACATTATTGATAATATACACTAATGAAAGTCAGCATCAACATATGTTCAACTGAAAAGTTGAGAAATATCAATGTCAAGGGGACTATCCTAGCTTAGAGTCTATGAACCTTTATTATTCTGTTCTTTAATAGGTACCTCTCATAAAGATCCTCAGAAATTCTTATTATATAAACAGCAATATCTCTGTGGGATCTATTAATATATCATTGTATTACTTTTTCTTCCTTTTTTCTGCTTTATTCTCTTGGTCCTTATTCCTGTTCCCTAGATCAAAAGAACCTGTGATAAGCCTCTACTTCATAGTCTGCATTGAAAAAATTTAGCTAAGATCTGCATAAATATTTAAATATATAGAATACTATTATTAATACTTTTAAGAGAATGAAATTAGATGTGGAATGATAGAACAATGGGTAGAGCATTTGCCTTGCATGTGATTGACCCAGGTTAGATCTTTGGCATCCCATATGATCCCTCAAACCTGCCAACAACAAAGAGTAGTCCCTGAGTGCCTCATGGTGTGGCACAAAACCCCTCAAAAAACTGAAAATGAAATTATATTATCCTATTTTGGTTCATTCTGTAGAAAACTCTTTATACAGACTGAGTTCTATTTTCTTTATTTCCAAATTGAGTTAACTACTGTGAAGTGTCATAATTTATAAATATTTTAGAGTTTGTTAAAATATATGCTAATTTTATGGCATACAATATTTTAAAAGATGCTTGTCTTTAATATATAAAATATGTTGACAAATAGAAATTTGAACAAACACAGAAATTGGAACAATTAAAATATGGTAAAGTATAAACTCTGGAGAGGATTTCCATAGATGTCAATTCTTATAAAAGAAAAGCTTCTTAAAATTGGATAAGTTTAAGATTACAAAGTAGAAATGTCATATTGTAAAAAAGTGAAAATATATCCTGCTAAATATAACTATGGAATAACATAGTCTTAATAACAAAATAGCTACAAAAAAGTAGAAACTTTCGAGTTTATGAAGCATAAAAACCTTTGTGTAATATCCAAATGGCAGGTAAAAATTGTGCGATGGAGACTCAAATGACTTGGTAAGGAAACCATAATTCATCTTTCAGGTGATGAGAAGCCAATAAAAATTATAGTTCTTAAACTTTTATTGAGTCAAGAATTATTTTGATAGGCTAGCTGAAGTTACAGTGTTCCTCTCCCAAAACCAGTTTACCCACCAACATTTTTCATTTCATATTTGGAGTAATAATTATTTCCATAAAATCCGTTTATGAGTCTATTGACGTACTCATAGTATGGTATCTTTTGCTAAAATATTTAAAACTTAAGAGTTAAATGATTGGACTTGTTTTGAATCGACATTCATAAGGAAATGAACTTTTGGCAAGAAGGTTTTTAAATATAGCTGTAAGGAAACTATATCATCATTTTTAAGTGTATTAAATGGAATTGATATAAATCAAGAAAAATCAGTTTCAACAGAAAAACTGTAGAAGAAATGTAAAAAACAAGTGACAGCTGCAAGAATTCTCTTTATGGCCTATACTTAGCAAGACAAAGATTGTGTAGACGTGCAATGAAAGACAAAGTGATGATAAAGTTGTTTGCCTTTGGATGTATTGTCTTTGTAATGTTTATGGTGTATACAAATAAAACACCATGCAAGAAAGTAGTCAGTCCAATACTGAGTTGAGAACTCAAATGTTAAAAATTCAGATTATCTATTAAAAATGAACATGCATTAAATGATTTAGAGTTGATATAAAGTAGGAAGAAAGGACTGTGTATAACATTGAGAGAGAAAATAATAGTATAGAAAATATACAAAGAAAGATTTAAGGAGGCAAAGCTATAGACGTATTTGATATTTTGGAAGGAGAGGCAATACAGAAGAGATGAAATAATCTGCTCATGGACTAATAGATATCCATATAAAATATGACTTAAAGCCAAATAAACACACTGCCTGATATGTTTCCAGTTTTTTTTTGTTTTGTTTTGTTTTAATTTAGAGATCAGGCTGTCTTTTGTAGGCACTTATTTCAGAATAGTAGTGACACAAAGTAAATTAGGATAGGTCAAGGGGTGAGTGAAAACTGGAAGAAAAGCATGTGAATGAAGACTCTTTAAGCAGTTTATCTTAAATATGAATGTGTAGTAAAAAACAAAAGTTGGCCAATAATAAAAGTAGGACATGGATGTAAGTCTTAGTTGAATTATGTAAAACAATAGTGATAGTTAAGAAAGGAATCAGGAATAATTGGACATTGAAGCAAATATGAGAAAAATAGAGATTTATACTTTAATAAAATGTATTAAAATATTGAGTATATGGAAAAGTATAAATAGTCGTCAGAGTACAGAAAATTATTTTTTACTGATTTCTTACATAAAGTATTTACAAATTATCTGTTCTTGGGTTAGGATACATGAAGCAGAACGAAAGATCTCTAGATTTGAGAAGGCTGAGGAACTTTGGTAATGGAGACCTTTTAATCCAAAAATACTGAATAGAAGTCAACATAGTCATAAAGAGAAAATTGATTAATATATACCACCATGTGTTTTCGGAGGTTGAGGGTTAGATAGTCCTTATTAGAGAGAAAGTGCTATACTATTCTTAGTTCTAACAAAAGAAATCTTAGAGTAGAAAAGGAGAAATAAAATATTCTGTATAAGATCTGAGAAGACAGAAAAATGTTTAGTAAGGAAGTAAGGGTTAGAAAGCATAGAAAGGGATTTAGGGGAAATAAGTAAAATGCTCATAGTATGAAGAGAGGTTATTTAAAATAGTATTTGAGACCTGCCTACATAACCCTTGTTTACCTAGTCCTACTAACCTCTTACTGTGTGGACTACAGCTTGAAAAACATTGGGAGACCATTCAAGGATAGCAAAAAATGAATTTTTAGCAGTAGAGTTCATGCCAAGTCACTGTAGATTTGACTCCTAAGGTATCTGAAGGGCAATATTTTGACAAAATGAGCCAGTAACAAGGCCACCCAATTTGTTTGGTTGTTTCTCTGAAATCAAGGACAGTAAAAATTTGCTTACATATTTACATTTGATTATAATTATGCACATTGATATATGCTAAACAAATTTATATATTTAAACTTAACATGTGCAAAAGAAAAATTTTAACTTAGCTTTAATTTTTTATTCTACTTGCCTATTTTCCATTTAGGTTTTTAATCAAATATTAATTATTAATTATTCTAATGTAATTAAACATCTTTTGAGCTTTAAATCATTATTAACTATTATAAAAATTTAATAATGATTACTATGCTAGTCAAACATAACAATGTAGTATCTAATATACTACATTTATCCAATAATGTTAATGAAATGGTCCTAGATAAAATGAACTAAAAAGTAATATTTTTTATTGCTAGTTATTAGTCATCCTAATTATTTAAAATGGAAAATAAGAAACAGGTGGGCAAATTAGAAGCATATAATAAAATTTTAAAAGTGGTACTTTCATAGCAAATTTTTTTTTTTTTTTGGTTTTTTGGGTCACACCCGGCAGTGCTCAGGGGTTACTCCTGGCTCCATGCTCAGAAATTGCTCCTGGCAGTCACGGGGGACCATATGGGGCACCGGGATTCCAACCGATGACCTTTTGCATGAAAGGCAAACGCCTTCCCTCCATGCTATCTCCCGGGCCCCCATAGCAAATTTTTAAAAATTTGTTCAGTACATAAAAATCTTATGCATTTGACTAAGATTTCTGACTATCAAGAAATTACTCTTGAGAATTTCTTAATTTAAATGACAGTAAATATAATGTGCATAGAATGCAATATGTCAGTACAAATATAAATGCATATAATATGCAGTTTTTTTTGGAATACAAATATAAATACAATTGGCAATTTTATAAATGTGAAAGTGATAAAGATATATATTTACCTTAATGTAAATTATATTACATTGTTATAGTGCAATGATGAAATAATAGTTGAAAGCCTAACTTTTTTTTTTTTTTTTTTGGTTTTTGGGCCACACCCGGTGATGCTCAGGGTTTACTCCTGGCTATCCCTCAGAAATTGCTCCTGGCTTGGAGATCATATAGGATGTTGGGGGATTGAACCCAGGCCTGTCCTGGGTCAGCCGCGTGCAAAGGCAAATTGTCCTACCACTGCAGTATTGCTCCAGCCTCATAAAGCTTAACTTTTAAGCCTTGGCATAATTTTTAGGGTTTTTTTGTATATTCATATTTCTAAAGTTTCTATTTATTATGCAATATGTATACATTTATTAATAGGTAGCCATTATAAAAGACTATTAACTTATAAAAGACTGAAATAAGCTCTCTGATCTCTGGATTGTTTGTCCTCCAACATTAGCAGAGTTTACTATGCTGGCTTAGGAGGAAATACCAGTCTTTCTTACTGATTTATAATCCTTTTATAGAGTACTTTCACAGTATAATATAAATACAGACTATTCAGATGAAATATTGTTATCTACTTTGTTCACTGTAGGGATTATGATAGAGACACTCAGACATATCTGTCATAAAACAGCCTACATTATATTTATCTTTTAAGGTAATCCCCGCATTATAATACCTTTCTATAATCATATAATCAATAACCCTCTCATTCTTTTCAATCTGTATCTCAGGTAACCAAATTGTCAATTGGATTTTAGCTTTGCTTTTTTTCCCACTGTAGTTTCAGTGAAAACAGGTTTTTTTATGCTTCTTATTTTTCAGTCCAATGTTTAAGATTATAGGCCATACATGAGCTGAAAGGAAAGATAGGTCAAAGGATTAGGATATATGCTTTATCTTGGGCTAGATCACCATATATTTCCTTGAACTCTGCCAGGTGGTTCTCCAAGAATGGAACTGAGTGCCTCTGAGCATCCTCAGGGATGGACCCCAAAACCTAGATGTCCGAAGATGTAGTACAATGGAATACTACATAGATGTCAGGAGTAATGCTATCATTTAATTTGCAGCAACATGGATGGAACTGGAAAAATATTGTATTCAATGAAGTAAGCTAAAAGAAGAATAAATGCAGAGTGATATCACTTATATGTGGTATTTAGAATAACTGCATGAAGTAATGCAATGGTCTTAGTGGGAATTGTCTCAAACACCCTTGGCCCCAGAGTATAGTGAGGTTAAGGAAAAAAAGTCAGTGGAGGAGGAGAAACACAAATTTGAGAAGATGGGGTCAGGAGCCAGGGGCCAAGTGATCTCAAGTGCATTAGTGGATATAAAATAAGGACAGGACTAAATATCCAAGCCAAAGCCAATAATAATGGAGTCAAGAGACCCAAACTATAACATTCTAAACTTTCATTGAGCCTGTTATACTGGAAGGCTGAGGGACAATAGGTTGTGGTATGGCATAAATTCTGGGAGCATAGTGGAGGGAGGCCATCACTGATGGTGGTATTGTTCCTGATTCACTGAATGTCAGAAACTGAACTATGAAAGATTTTGTAGATCACAATGGTTTCAATAAAGTAAAATTAAAAACAAAGAAAACTAAAATTGAGTAAATGTAGTCTAGCTGAAAATCAGAGTCTATCTAGATTAATCTCCCCACAAATAAAGAGAAATGACATTTTTTTAATGGCCAGGAAAACAAAACACTCATAAAAACTTCAGAAATGTTTTATTACCATTTTATTGTGTGAAGTTGAAGGGATGGAATCCATGGCCTCACACATGTAAAACAAGTGTTTTACAATTGAGCTGCATTAATATTTTATTCAGTTTTGAAGAATTATATTTTGCATTATAGTCTCAAAATTAATACATCCATATCCAACTAAAATGTTTGTATTTCACAACTTAACATTATTAAATTTTTCACCAACTGTTTTTAACTACTTAGGCTTCAAGGAGACAATTTGGCTGACAGAACAGAAGACATGTCACAAATACTTCATTCTCCAGATGAAATAATCCCAGACTCTTTGGGTAAGGTTTAAACTCAACGTTTATTTTGATTTTGGTTACACTTTTAAAATAGAATAAAAGAGGAAATTATCCAAGGTTCTTTTCCTCCATCAGTCACCAGCTGCCTTGACATATGTCCACTATTTTGTTTGGGGCTGAGTGTATTAAAAATTTATGGCAAAGAAGAAAGGGAGCTAAAAGTATTGTTTTTGTGTGTGTCTTTTATTTTGTTTTGGGGCTACAGATATTTGTGAACAGAGCCTACACGTCCAGCTTTGTGCTTGAGTCACTCGTTTGACAATGCATGGAACCCGTAGTCCTGTAGATTAAACCTGGGCTTCCTTCATGAAAAGCATAACTTAGCCTGTAGCACTATCTATCTAGCCTTAAAAGTGTGAATTCTCAATTTAGTGAATTAAATTATTTGTGAATTAAGTATGAACAGTTAACTATATACGTACTGTATATACGTACTGTATTCCAAGTTATTTTGAAAACTTCACTTTGTATAATTCCATCTCTAAAATTCTCTTCAGAGTGATAGCACAATGGTAGGGTGTTTGCCTTACACATAGCAAACCCAGGTCAGACCCAGGTTTGATCCCTGGCATCCCAAATGGTTCCAGGAACCTGCCAGGAATGATTTCTGAGTGCAGAGCTAGGACTAAGCCCTGAGAGCTACTGGGCGTGGCCCCAAAACCTAAATAAATAAATAGAAGTTTAAAAATAAAATTATCTTCAGTCTTCCTGGCAGAAATTAAATACCACACTGAATTCTTTCTGTCCCTGTAGCTCTTTATACATTGATCTTTTCGAATTTTTCTCTAATCTAATGGCCTTTTCATTTTCTATAATACTGTCTAGTTTCTCTTCTAACAATGTGCAATTTCTACAAATCTCTTTATTTGTTTTGTTTTTCAGCCACAATTGGTAGTGTTTAGAGGTTATTCTGGACTCTGTGTTCAGGAATTATTCCTGGAAGTGCTCAGAAAACTATTTTGAATGTCGTGACCCAACCTGTATCTGCTGCAAGCAAGTCTAACACCCAATTATTTTTCAGCCCTATTTTTCTTAAAAAATGTTAGGAATCTGGGGCTCCAGTTATAGCGCAGTGGTAAGGTGCTTGCCTTGCAAGCAGCTGACCAAGGATGGACCTCGGATTGATCCCCAATGTCCCATATGATCCACTAAGCCAGGAGCTCATAGCCAGGAGTAATCTCTGAGCATAACCGGATGTAACCCCAAAGATAAAAATAAAAATAAAAATCGGGAATTTTCATGTTATTTAAGGGAGAAAATGAAATGATGTTTAAGTTATATAGCCAAAAGAGTGAAATAATATAGATGGTTAATATCAAATATTAACTAAAAGGTCAACAATAAGCAAAATAATATACAGAATTATTTTGAGTGGTTTAGGAACCTTACCCAGTGAGTCTCAAAAACTATCCCCTGTTCAGAGAACCATACTGTGACAGATAACCAAAGGGGACCAACTGCATGTCAAGCAGTTGTGTTATCTCTCTAGCCCAACTATAATTTGAATAACATTTGAATATGCATCTCTTGTATATATCAGACTTAATTATTCTCTTCTAAATTAGAAGCACTTTACACTTTTAAATCATATACACTATGATTTTCCAAGGACTTTGTACCACTTCAGAACTTTTTCTCATATATTTTTGTAAATTGGTTAATAAACAACATGTGATCAAATTTATTCTTTTGTTTTGTTGTTTTTATTAATAGATTCCTTACCTGGAACCGAAGAAGCACTAATGGAAGCTGGTGAAGAATTTGAAAAAGCATCAAGATTAATAGGTCCTGTAAGTAAATTCCTCTAGTTATTTTTTAATTTAATTTATATTATTTTTGGTGGAGTCATTGCAAGCAGTGTTTATGAAGCCTGAGGCGTCCTACTAGTGATACATTGTCAATTTGTAGTTGATGCATAAACCTGAGATTGCAATATAGTTGAAGCTCTTCAGGCTTGAGAATTAACCCAGTCACTTTGATAGTACCATGGAGTCTCCAGAGCAACACCTAGTGGTGGGTGGGGGGGATGGGAGGGTGGGTTGGGGGGGTAGGATGGGGTGAACTACATGTTGCCATGAAACAAACTTAGACGCATTCTATTTAACCTTTATATTATATCTATATTACCCTTTATTTTATTCATTTCCACAACTAATGAATTTATTTAACGGAAAAATACAAAATTACTAAAAGTATGAGAAATAATATGCTTAATAAAAACAATTTTAAGATGTATATCTAGTTTTCCCCCACAAGCACTCACCATGCAGTGTGCATATGTAAGTAGTTAGCTTTATTTTTCATATTAAGCAAATTCAGAATTATTGTCACAGGATTTAAATTGAGGGCATCTCATTTTCTAATGGATTTCATAGTAAAACGAACTAAAACTTTGAAATAAAATTAGTGTTTTTTTGTTTAGCTGTAATTCTCTCATAGTACATAATTTATTTTAAAAATTAATTAACTTTATTTAAACATAACAAATCACATAGTTGACACTTGTTTCCAGGTAAGCGGGAACAAAATTAATAAGATAGGGAAAATATAGAAAAGGAAAAAAAGAGCACGGCAATAAGAAAATATGAAATTTATTATATCTTGCAATGAAGTCATTAAGTCATTGTCAGAAGGCATAATAAGCTCTTGTTGCAAGTTCCCCATTCTATTACTTCGTATAATTCATGAACAGTAAAGAAGTGGTGATGCAGTGCCACTAGCTATGCATCAATAATGGGTAATGGGTGCAGGACACATGGTTTCAGCAATGCAGTGACTTTGCCTGCCCTCTCTTCCCAAGATTTCCAACTTTAAACTGGATGGGCTGTGTACCCTTAATTTTTATGGCCTTGTTGACATCTATTTTTTATTTTATTTTATTTTGGGGTCACACCCAACAGTGCTCAAGGAGTACTCCTGGCTCTACGCTCAGAAATTGCTCCTGGCAGGCTCAGGGAACTATATAGGATGCCAGGATTTGAACCAAAGAACTTCTGTATGCAAGGAGAATGCCTTACCTCCATGCTATCTCTCCGGTTTACATTTATTTTGAGAGCAGAATAAATCTATAGAGCTGGCCATGTGCAGAAATGGCAAATATTTTTTCCATACTTAATTTTTAATACAGTATTTACCATGAGTTTACTGTTTCTTATCCATTTTTTGCATTTATAATTTATAAGTGCAAAAATTCCTATGTCCTTTTTTACTTCTGTAAGACTAAAAGTTGTGTGTATATATAGCATTTTTACACATACAATGACTAAATACTTAAGTTAGCAATAATTTCTCTCCATGAAATAAAAAATACAATGTTTTCCTTGTTATAAAATGGTAAAAGTCTTGACCGTTTTTAGTTCTGTGGATCCTTTCTCTTAGCTCAACATCACTAACTGCTTTCCCACTTCATCTTATGTAAGGATAATATGAATTTTATACAAAAGTGATTAGAAACTTAAAGAAGGTGGATAATGTCTCTAGAATCAAAGCTAAAGAATAATGAGGTCACAAATGAATGACTAGTCAATTTCTCTTATTGAAATCATTATTAATATTTCTTGCGTGTTTGAATTTCTTTTACATTAAACCTATTCCTGTATAATAGACAACTTGTCCCATATTTTCCACCAATTATCAGCATTGGTCTCTGTTCTAGATCTGGGAGAAATAGATTAATCCAATCTTATCTCTTGAGAACTGATCTCCAGATACTAGATTCCTATTAAAACATGTCACACTGAGATGCCTTTTTCTCCAAAATATAGTTTGTTTTTCAATTAATTATTACAATGTGTAATTTTCAAAGAGTTTAGTGCTACCTATATATAGATCTGAATATATGCAAATTTTCGAAAGCCTCATGTTCAAATACAGTTTATACCATAACCAAATAAAGGTTCCACATAGTTTCCTCACATCATGCCTTAAAATACTACAAAATAAGTATTATTTTAATTTATAATCTAGGCCTACATTACTTTTTAAGAATAAATTTCTGACACAAAGAGTGATTCAGTCTTCATAATTTCATGATGATAAATCTTTTTTTTTATGATGATAAATCTTGATTTAATGTGTGATACTCTTTCATCACTTTTGCAAAGATGTGTTTTATTTTATAGAGTTCATAAGCCTCATATATCTTCTACATATTTGAAAGGATGCCATTAAAATTCCTATTAATCACATTTTAGATTCAAAGATATAACCATAGTATTTTTTGTTTTCTTTTTTTTTACTAATATCTTTAAACATCTACATTACAAATATGATTGTAGTTGATTTCACCAGTGCAATATTCCCTCATCAATATCCCAAATCTTCCTTCTCCCCACCCTACTCCTACCTATACTCTAGATAGGCTTTCTACTTCCGTCATTCATTCACATAAAAATATGGAACACTTCACGAATTTGCGTGTCATCCTTGAGCAAGGGCCATGCTAATCTTCTTTGTATCGTTCCAATTTTAGGATATGTGCCGCCGAAGTGAACACTGTTTTCTTAATAACACTAGTAAGACCTAAAAGAGAGCTTCTGGATTTGTTAGTTTGCTTGCCCTTCATATTGATTTCAACTTGGATCTTACAGATTTTGCTTACTATAATTTTGCCTTTGCTCTGTTCACATCAGAACCTCTCAGTGCAAATTATTTTTTCTCTCAGTTTTACTTGAATCCATTTATTAGCCATCACATTTTTGAATTTAAGCATGCTATCAAATGTTGAATGAGAAATTTTATATTTTGGGGAATATATGAAATATAATTAATATGTGTTAGAATGATGAACATCCTTCACAAATATTAGCTCTTTTATTATAAAAATGGGTTTAAAGAAAATTTTCAAATTGATTTTATTTTAGATGTATATTTCTTAAGATATATTTCTTTAATGTTTTTATGATAATATTTTGGAGTATTATGTAAAAACTATGACTGTCATCTAAAACCTTAATGGAGAATTGACACCATTTTTTTTCTTTATTTCCCGTAAAAATACAAATGATTTCAAAGCAAATTTTGAGTCATATCCTGCAAAAACATAAACATGCCACAGATGTTGAAAACCTGTTAAGATTGTTGCAACACATGCTGTCTTTATTTGCTAACTGTTGGTGTTGGGTATTGATGTTAATAAGTGGATAACAGATTCATTCTGGTAAGCACTATTTTGCCCCTATGTTTAAAATATTTTAAAACTGTGCTTAAAATATTTTATGAATATTTGGGTGAAGTCAAGACAACATTTAGATTTTTATCTTTCCAAATAAGTAAGCCATTCTCTTGGAATTTCCCTTCTCAACTTTTCTTTCCATATTCTGCAATACTTTTTTACATAGCTTTTGTGGGGATAAAAGATGAATTTGTTTGATTAATTTATTTACTAAGACAGAACCAGCAAAAATAAAATTCTTAGGTGAAACGTATTAAGAAACATATTGCCTTTCATCTTCTAGTTGATAAATTTGATACTTGAATTTATGTATTGCTTTAATTTGTATGCTAAATTTCATAAAGATAACTTTACTTAATGCTAGTGCATGATTCAGGTGTATATTTTTATCATTTATAAAAGAAATGTTATGACATTGCAACTATTACTAGAATGCCAATATCTCAGTACCCTGTCCCGCTTTAGACCCCCCTCTATTTTCTTCGGATAATTTTCATGTGGCTTTGTTCCATAGCTTTACTTCTCTCTACCCCATGTATGAGTGAAACTACATGATATTTGTCTTTCTTTTTCTGAATATATTGCTTTGCAAATATAACATTTACTTATCCCTCCCAGGGTAGTTCATTTACTTAATTTTTCCTAGATCAATGATCCATAAAGATTCAATACAAAAGATACTTAAATTTCACAATTCCTATGGTTCTCTGGGGACAGATAATGAAGCTTAGCATTAGAGAAAAAATCTAAACTCTTGGACCTACACTAGGGCCTAAGCCTTTGTTTAATTAAGGCCTTCGGTTTAATCCCTGTCCTCTCTACAAGAAACACACACAGAGACACATAAGCACACACAAACACACTCACACACAATATCTATTTTTCACTCTTAAAAATTCTACACAGTAGTGATAGTACAACTGGTAAGACTCTTGCCTTGCATATGGCCATCCAGGTTTAATCCCAGTTCCACATAAGGTCTGTGCACTGCCAGGAATGATTTCTGAGCACAAAATAGAAGTAACTGTTAAACACCACCAGGTATTGCTTTCTTCTCCCCCAATTTTTTTTTCTACATTGTACTGAAAGTAGTAAATATATGACAAAAAGTTAAAATAAGTACTAATTGAGAAAGATATTTGGGGTCAGAGAGTGTAGGGCTTAAGAAGAATTTTTTACAAGTGGTTGACACTGATTTGATCTCTAGGACTACAAACTGTCACCTGAACTTCACCACTAGGAATAATCCATGAGTACATAGCCAGAAGTAAACCCTGAGTCCAAGTTCTGACTATACTATCAATCTAACTCTCACAAGACTACTTAGCTGGTTAGAATTCCTTAAAGTTGAAGAAATATGGGGCTAGAGTAGTAGCACAGCTGTAGGGAACTTGTGTATAGCAGACCAAGATGGACCTCTGTTCGATCCCTGTGTTGTTCCCTTATGGTCCCCCAAGCCAGGAGTGATTTCTGAGCACATAGCTAGGAATAATCCCTGAGTGTCACCAGATGTAGAAAAAAAAAAAAAAAGCAGTCAAAGAAATACTAACAGAGTACTTTTATGAGGTATGTTTTCTAGGCTGTCCAAGAATTACTAAATATTATAGTTTTCATTTTTAATATTTTCATCTGTTTGAAGAAAGAGGTAGACATAATTATGACTTGATAATAGAAATAATAAGTAATTCACCAATATGGATAACCCTGTTTAATAGAGATTTTGTACGATATCAATTTTCTCAGAAGGCTCATTTCTCTGATTTATCATTTAAGTGTGTCACGGTTCTTGGAAATTTGTATTTTATTTTCCAAGAAATTCAGGGATTTATCCTATACATTTTAGATCAAGCAGAACTAAACTCAAACTCTGTCACAGAACTTTTTGGATCCATGGCATTATGAAGAAATTGAATCTCCTAATATGTAGCACATAAAATGAAGAAATTACAAAAATTAATATTATCTATTGGGCAAGAAGGATAATTAGGGCTTAAGCATTTGCCTTGCATGTAGCAGAACCTAGTTTAATACTTGCCACCACATATTATCATCCAAACACCTCCAAGTGTAATATCCAAGAAAAACACAGTAATAAACAGTAAGTGCTCCTGAGCGAGGTCTGAAATTAAAATAATAAAACAACAATAACAAATTTACTGGTAAAATAAAGTGCAAGTAGCCAATAACAAGATGCAATTATACACTATATTAAATAGTTAAGAGTTAGAAACTGAATCACAAAATAGGCAGATTTTTATGAGTAAGAGGGATCAGAAAGTTGAAGACTTAAAACACTCATGTTTGTACCTTTTGCAATGAGAAATATCTGAGGGTAAAGAGACTCATGTCAAAAAGGGGTTTTTAAGATGGAAAGGATTCTTAGAAGAAAATCAAAATGGAAATTATAATGCATATCTAGGTTAGACAGGGAGAGGGGAAATTCTCTGATAATGTTGATCAGAAAGTATGCTCAAGTGATTTCTGAATGATTTTTAAAAGTAACTAGAAGGCTGGATTAGAGGTAAACATAGGTCACTTTTAAGTTTGATAATTAAACCATTTTTATGTTCTAGGCCAAGTCAATGACTTTCCCCTCCCCAATTTCCCTGATTTTATTTTAACTCAGACGTCGTATTTATATTGATTATCTGAATTTAAGTATTTGCCGTGAGCACTAAATTCCTTCATCGTCTTATGAGAACAAAATAAAAGAATATATTTGTTAGATATAAATAAATACTTATTTGTTTGGGGATCACATCCACTTATGCTTAGGACATACTCCTCACCCTGTGCTCATGGAATATTATTGGTTTTACTTGGGGGGGACCCGATGTGGTGTTGTGTATTGAACATGAGTGAGTTGTATTTAAGACTATACCTACTATTTTATAGCTCCAGACACCTCTTTGATGAAGGTTATAAATGTGAAAATCAATTTATGTGCCCATGTTAATAATTATACAATTTCAAAAAAGACTTTTGGCAGTAAAGACATTGTTTCTAAATAAATTTATTTTCATTAGAAATAATTAGCTTTGGTTTGATTGTAAACTGTTATCAGTTGCTATATCAATAATCGCAATTTCTACACCAAGTCTGTGTTTTAATTATCTAATTAATCCTTGTACAACAAATCTTATGTGCCTCAGAAATTATCTAAAGAAGAATTACACTAGACACAATGAGTTTTGACTGTTGACAATTTAGTAAAGTATTTAATCAGCTGAAATGATTTTATTTTACACAATATTCAGGTTGTCTAAATGCTTTTAACTGTGCTGGAAACCTACCTTTATTTTCAAGTGTCTGTAGAGATTATCACTTTCTAACGTCTGTCTCTTATATTTATTATTATCTGTGAGGCATACAAGGAAAATTCATATTTATTTAAAATAACTTGGATTTGACAACAATGATAATTAAAGATAATTGTTATTAATAGCTTTCTAGTATTAACTTTCAATCAAGAAAAGCACTTAGTGATCTTATAAACCAGCATTTCTCAATTGGTGTTGACAGGCAGTCACATGAAAGTGAGTCCTCAAGATATTTCAATGGGACCACATGTGAAAATCATGCAAATAGGTGACTTTGCCAGGACACTATGGATCCAAACAATAGGATGATAGGTCATAAGAATAAACACATTTATAAAGATATCATGGATGAAAAAAGGTTTGAAAACTACCTCAAGCTGCTTTTTTAGTTATGAATTATGATAGCCTACATTCTGCTTGTATTTTGCTAATATTATTTTTTTTTACTTTTTTCAAATTTATTTATTTGTTTTTTATTAACAATTTTTATTTTGACCATCAAAGTGAATTACAAATCATTCACAGTAGTATTTAGGTACATTGTGACACTGAATCAGAGGCATTCCCACCACCAATGTTCTCCTCCCTCCACCCCTGTTCTCAGCATGCATCCCATATCGCCCCTCCTTTACCCTTTGGGCTGCTAGTATAAGTGGTCCCTTCTGTGTCTAGCTTGTTGTAGATTGGGCATCGATTCTGTTGTTGGGCTTTGGGTTTAGTGTTTAAGTCTGATCATTTTTTATTGCTAATATTATTTTTACTTGCAAGAAACTCTTTGCTCATAAAAAACATATACTTCATCATCCTCCTTGGCAATACATTTTATGTATTTCCAACAAATGCTTTTTCACACAAATTTCAATTTTATCGTGAAGAAATTGTGACTTTTTTATAATTTTATAAAAGTTGATAAAAATAATAATAAAAGCAATTTAGAATAAGTAGGCTAACAACATGATTCATTTTTCCCTGCATTATATACCTAGTATAAAAACGGGCACAGAGTAATACTTACAAATTTAAAATTAAGCACATTTCAATTTATACGTTTGTGAAATGAATAAGAAAAAATATATGTTGATTATAATTTTACCAACTAGAAGCAATAAATTATTGTGGATTTTGTCCTAAAAGATAGTGTTGACACATTGTTGGCAGCTAATTGAAACAACGGGTTGTCTGCTGAAGCATAATTAGTACACAGTTTGCTAAACCCTAAAGGCATTTATAATTGCTTTTTACATTTAGCTGGTGGAATTTTTTTCTTGGCATTTATCATTCACAGATCCAGAATGCCAATAAAATGACTCAATGCAAAATACTGTAGTAGGCAGTGATCTCACTAAAATTTGGATTTGGTGAGATTTTCCTTTGGAAATTCAGCTTTATTAATTTATAACACACTGGGCATGAAAGCATTTGCTAACTGTATGCAAATATTATTTTTAAATCTTGTATGAGTTTCTAAAACTAATTTTTAGCTATCACATGGGGGGAAAAGGGCCTGAGATTATGTAATAGTTTATGATAGATGTAGAAACATTGCTAGTAGCTCTTATGATTATGTTCTTTACATAATATCAATTTCTTCCATTGGTAAAACTGTGAAGCTTTGTAAGAAAGGTGGGTCATTTTTCTTTGATTGGTAGAATTTTGGCATTTCTTTTGTCAATTAAATTATGTGTTTTATTTATGAAAGTCAAAGGGACAGATGAGTGAAACAACATAGATTCTATATGAATCAACACAGGAAAAGTATATGATTTGTTTTTGATGAGGTTCTCCTACGCTTTGTTCAGGAACCCTGGGACCTCTCCAAGTGATTCTTAGCCTAGTGCTCTGGCAGTGCACCCGTTGGGCTACTTGTGACAAAAGGGATCAACTGATCACCATAGTTAGTGGTAACCACCCGGGCCTTATTCAGCTGTACTCAGGAACCTGCAAGACTGTACCTAGTGATGCTTGGGGGAATATGTGCTGCCAAAGATTTCACTGGAGTCAAACTCTTGCAAGACTGTGTCTTAACTACAGTAATATCTCTCCCACTAAGTATGGTTAAATTATAAGTGAAGAGAAGAATTTGACCGCCTCTTGCTTTCAGAGAAACCAAGTCACAATTATAAAAGCTCTTACAAATAACATAACAGAATTTTGACATTTTCAGTATTTGAATTTATTTCTAATTCTTAATTAAAGTCATTATTGACTAGTGCAAATCTCATATTATTGAAATCTAAACAGACTAGAGAGGAAGATAGAGTGAATTATTTTTATTTTTTGTAGTATATTAATAGATTTATACTCATTCTGATTATGACTCTGTAGGATATGTGCTGCAGTAACAAAAAAGTATGTGAGGTATATATGAAGTTAGAATTTGCTTTGTGAATGGAATAAAATTAAGATAGCCACAAGAATGATGCTTTACATTTCATTTAATTCCCCATCTAAGAAAATTATATATTATACTAAAAATGATCAGATACAAAATACCTTACCACAGAAACTAAAATATTTCTGGACTTCCTTTTCTTTTCAGATATTAACTGAATCATCTTAATTTTTCTTTTTTCTTTTTCTTTTGGTTTTTGGGCCACATACGGTGACACTCAGATGTTACTCCTGACTGCGTTCAGAAATTGCCCCTGGCTTGGGGAACCATATGGGACACTGGGAGATAGAACCATAGTCTGTCCTAGGTTAGCATGTGGAAGGCAAAGACCCTATCACCTGTGCCAATGCTCGCTCGGCCTCTCAAATTAATTTTTCTGAAAATATTAACACATGGTTAATATAAGCTATAAGTCTCAGAATATGATTAAACTGAAATACACTAATACATATGTGTTTATACTTGTTTCCTAAAGTTTTGATTATCTAATATGCTGTGTATTAAAAGAAATTTTGAAAAATATTTTAGGACCTGTGTTGGTTTATGAGCAGCCTTTTTCTCTTTTTCCCTCTTTTTAAAAGATTTTAAGAAATTTATGAACTTTGATCAAATAAGACCTTATGTATTTATTTACAAATATTTAAACTTTAATTTAATATACTTTCTATTATGCTGTTTGTTATTTATTCAAATTTGTTATACTAATTGTATTATTCTCACATTGAGTATAGTATTTATTATAAGATGTTTAAAAATGTGGGGCCAAATGCAAAAGCACAGAGAATAGGACATTTGCCTTGCATGTGGCCAATCCAGGTTCGATCTTCAGCATCAAAATGGTCCCCTGAACCTTTCAGGTGTGATTTTTGAGTGGAGAGTCAGGAGCAATTCCTGAGCATGGCCAGGTGTGACCCAAGACAACAATAAAAATAATGTTTGAGGGGGCCAGACCGATAACACAGCGATAGGGCATTTGTCTGGCATGCCACTGACGCATAACGAACCTAGGTTCTATTCCTGGAGTCCCATAGGATCACCATATGATCCAGGACTAACCCGTAAGTATGACTGTATGTATGTGGCCCCCAAACTGTAATAATAATAATAATAATATAAATAATATGTTTGAAAAGTTATTAAATTAAAAAATATAAATAAAATGGCATTTATTTTATTTATAGTTTTAAGAATGAAAGCCTGAAAAATACATATAGTTAAAATATATTGCTATTTACCTGGTAGTACATAGAGATTACACCTGGCATTACTTGGTAGTCCATATGTGATGCTGGGGACTGAATCTATGTGAGCTATGTGCCCAGCAGACATCTTACCTTCTGTACTATTTGCTCTGTCCCCTGAAATTTAAATTTTAAACTATAGTTCAGAGCAACTATGCATTCTATGTCTCTTTATATAACATTGATAATAATTTCATCATTTTAAAATATAATTTTTGTGGTTTTATTTTAAGAAAGTCTAATTTGTTTATCATTTGACACCTTAATTTTAATGCCTTAAATTTAGTCAAAAGGACATACGGAGTAATAATATTTAAGTTAATGATAGATGTTAAGTGGGTACTGTGTTGGTACTTAAATTATACCCAACCAGATTAAATTTCTCCTGAATTTGTGCTCAGGATATTTTATAGTGTTGATATGGGCATTAAAAGTGGACTTCCGGGGCCCGGGAGATAGCATGGAGGTAAGGCGCTTGCCTTTCATGCAAAAGGTCATCGGTTCGATCTCGGTGCCCCATATGGTCCCCCGTGCCTGCCAGGAGCAATTTCTGAGCATGGAGTCAGGAGTAACCCCTGAGCACTGCCAGGTGTGACCCAAAAACCAAAAAAAAAAAAAAAAAAGGGG
>PVKC010005917.1:0-26353 GCA_004027635.1 Crocidura indochinensis | reverse complement strand
ATAATGTTTTAAGAATGTTTTGGTATTGGGGCTGAAGCAGTGGCGTAGCTGTAGGGCATTTGCTTTGAACACGGCTGACCTAGGATGGACAGTGGTTTGATCTTCTGGAGTCTCATATGGTCCCCCAAGCCAGGAGCGATTTCTAAGCACAGAACCAGGAGTAATCCCTATCACTGTGTGTG
This sequence comes from Crocidura indochinensis, assembly GCA_004027635.1. NCBI lineage: Eukaryota > Metazoa > Chordata > Mammalia > Eulipotyphla > Soricidae > Crocidura > Crocidura indochinensis. The sequence continues at coordinate 26,171 of PVKC010005917.1, read as the reverse complement.
GCTCAAAAAAACAAAAAAAGAATCTTTTGTTATCAATCATTTGTTTTTTTTTAACAATTTCTAATTTATTAAGGAAATTAGTATCTTGAATATATATAATGAATGTCTTTCCTTATTTAATCTTTAAATTATAATAATATTTTTACTCTACAATTTAAAAGTTAGTTCTTTGTTGAAGTTCTCTTTATTTAAGGGATTCCATATTCCATATTATGGTGAATGTAGTTCTCATGGAAGAGCATATACATCAGTCATGCACAATGCAGAGGAGTGCATAAGTAAATGGAATAATACTTGGCAATAAAAAAGCATGGAATCTTACCTTTTGTTACAACTTTGATAGAAATTGTTATTTAAGTAAAATATATAAAAGATACAATAACAAAGATCAGATGAGATCTTTCATATATCACTTAAAAAGATTTAGCCTAAAGCAATAGAAAGTACCTAGTGGCCATTAACACTAGACTGCAAAGCTAAATATATTATCTGGGAAAAGAGAAATTGGGAGAAAGGTGACCTAAAAATGCCTTGAGGGTAAAGAAAAATGATTTTGGTATTCAGGCTGTAGTGGTGATGCAGTAAATTTGAATATTAAAAGTGATTGACATCATGTTATCATAAATACAATAAACAATAAGGTATACAGAACATTAAATTTTAGAATTAAAAATACATTAATAAATAGATTTTAAAATTTTAGTTTTTGTCTATTTGCGGATTGACTGTTTTTCTCTCTATTTGTTTTAATTGTGGTTTTAATTGGGGAGTTACTGTGTCTTTACTTCCACCAAAGTGTCTAAGATTAAATATAAGGTTAAAGTTTTATAAAAATTGGAATCATTCTAATAATAATTCAATATTTAGAAAACCAGAGAATATTTTTATTAAGACCATTTCTGAAATCAATTGCGTCAAGCTTACTGATTTTAAGTATATTCCTATCAATATTAAAGTGCATAATGGCATTTGCCTTTTAATTTTATCAGTGAGAATATTAAATAGTACTAATATATTCTGAGCATTTGTTTCCAAGAAATCAAAATAAACTTAGCTATACTTTTTTTTTGTTTTGGTTTTTGGGCCTCACTAGGCAGTGCTCAGAGCTTACTCCTGGCTCTGTTCTTAGAAATCACTGCTTGCAGGCTCAGGGGACCATAGAGGATGCCTGTATTGAACCTGGGTCAGTCACTGATTGGGCTCATGTAAGGTAAACATCCTACCACTGTGATATAACTTCGGCCCAAAATATTACTAGTGCTAATAAACTTAATCAGATCATTATGTAAATATATAATGCTTTTTTAAACTTTTAATCTTTAATCATTTACTACTGTCTACATATAGTATTTAGATTTTAATAAGAACCAGTATTGAATTACTTTTTAATATTATCTTAAAAAAGGAAAACAATATTAGCATGTTGTATAAACATTTTATAAATGATTTATGTAGCAGGATTCAGATGTTTAGAATTGTGGAATCATTTAAATCAGTGCATTAATGAGCCGGGTCCTGTAGACAGACAGCTCCCATACTCACAAGGGACTCTTTAGGTACTTTGAAAAGCTAGTTAACAGTTTTGAGGCTAATTTTGGGCTATTTAGTGCTTTGCGGCATTAATTAAATGATGTCCTCAGGGGCTAAAATAGTTAAGTGACTCATAACAGTCTTTGAAAATATTGACTGCCATTTTAAATAGTAATATAAATAAAGATCCTATGGAAACTTTGAATAATTGTTTCCAGTTATACAAAAAGTGAGAACATTTTGGACATATTTTATTACTATCTATTCGGGTATTTAAATCACTTATATCTTCCTTTAGATCATAATAGACGAACAATGGAGTGTCAAAGAATCTTTGTGATGAACAGTTATATTTATACACAATATATATATATATATATATATTTATGCTGTAAACATAACACTATCGAAACTGTATTACTTAAACTATTTTAAATCATTTTATAAAACTTTTCACCCCTACATTGAATAAAAAAGCCCAAACTGCTAAATTCATATTCAGTAATAATACATTTTACTAGCAAATAAGGACATTTTATTAAAATATGTCTTTATTTTAAAGAAATTGTGATAAAGAATTTTATTATAATGGTATTATATAGTAATCTATAAATCTCTTTATTATGGGTCTTAAAGAATAATTTCTTCTAGATCTTTGAATTTGTTTCATACTTAGTGATTTTTTTCTTGAATATCTATTAAGAAATTCATCTTGATACCTGAAAATGGTAAAATGACAAGTATAAATATAACCATTCTAAGAGATAAAATGATCTTAAATTAAACAGTACACAATAATTTAAAGTCTTGAGAGTAGATGAATGATTAATTGAAGTGACTGTTTAATTTTGCCATGAAGTACAGGACCATACAGGAAAGTAAGAAATCTTAGCTTTGTCTAGAGCAATACATCATGTGCATTGTAGATGAATGTATATCCAGTTTTCTGGGGATGAACTGCCATATATATGTTTGTATATATATATATATATATATATATATATATATATGTATATATATATATGTACTAAGCCATCTTTGTAATTTCAGGACAATATATATACATATATATGTATATGTACTAAGCCGTCTTTGTAATTTCAGAGACAATAGAAACAATAGAAATGATGATTGGAAGGACTGGCACATGGTATGAAATATATCAGTAAGAGTTGTGACTTGGGGTCCAGGAGATAGCATGGAGGTAAGGCGTTTGCATCGGTTCAAATCCCGGTGCCCCATATGGTCCCCCTACCAGGAGCAATTTCTGAGCATGGAGCCAGGAGAGTAACCCCTGAGCACTGCCGGGTGTGACCCAAAAGCCCAAAAAAAAAAAAAAAAGAGTTGTGACTTCAGTTAGACAAATAACTACACTGACAACTTCCATGACAATGGTAGTGTGAGAAATATAATGTGTCTTGAATACAGACAGACAAGGGGTAGGGAGAAGAAAGAAGGAGGGTGTTGGTGATGGCAATGTTGACTAAAGAGTGATGTTCTTTTTTATAACTGAAACTCAACTACAATCATGTTTGCACCCATGGCACTTAAATAAAGATATTTAAAAAAACAAAGATGGTGTAGATTAATTAAGAATTAATTTAAATTAATTAAGAATTAATTAAGATTTAATTGAAGAATAGAAATTTGGGGAGTTTTCAAAGCAGGAGACTTAGGGTAGTGTTTAAGAAAGTCTGACATCTTTCAATGTAGACAATATTTACAATGTAGACTATATTGATACTAAAAGAAAGGAAACAAGAAAATACATTTCAAAATTCCTAAAATTCATTCTCCATTGTAATTCAATTTCAAAAAAATTATATTAAATATTTTATATAAAAATATCTCCTGCTTATTTGTAAAAGCTTGGGTCCAGGCATTTTAAAAATAATCCTTCAGTTAGGTGAATAAAGTGACATGATAGCTATAGTTGATTTTTAATATTTATAATAATTGTTATAATAGACAAAGTAGATGGCATGTACATTATTTTTAAAAAATAGTTAAAATACAATAAAATTCAAAAGAAAGGAAATAAGTTATTAAACCTTCCATAACAGAAAAAATGTATGTTCATAAGCCATATGGTTATGATTATATATAAGTATACTATATACTAGAATTGAAAATTTGTTTTATTGAATTGTTAACCTAGATGGCAAATCGATACATTTTTTAGCAAATGAGAATTTCATAGACTTGACCCATTGGAATATAAAAATTTGCTGTTATTAAATCAGGTGCAATCTAATTTGGTTTCTATTTATAGAATTCTTCTAGTTACTGAATTTATTATTTTTACACAATGAATACTGTTTGCCCTGACTTGCAAAATATCATTAGAATTTTAAGATAGGTATAAGTTCTAATTTCAATACTGATAAAAAAGGAATTAGAAATGACAAAACAAACAACAAAAATTGTTGTGCAGTTCTAATCTTGATATTCTCCATCTTCAAAATTACTATTTAAAGATTTGAATCCATGACTCAAAAAAACTTTCAAGTTCACTAAATAACTGCTAGCCATTTGTATTTATATTTTCCCGACCACATCATTGTTAGTATGTTCTAACTTACTTAAAGAAGCAAAGACAGGTTAGATATACCTGTAGACAAATTTTAGTTTGTTTTTAACAATGTCATTCTGTTTTGAAGAAACAGAGTACAGATATGTTCAACCACATTTGTATAAAGAATCATACAATGTTATTTGTGTCATTCTTGTTTGGTATAAAAAAAATCCAAGAAATAAGCAAGTTTAGCCAGAGAGTTGTTAGTTGAGGAATAGGGCAGAGAAAGGTGATCTAAGGGCTCATAGTTCCTAAATTATGCTGGAACCCTCCAGGAAATTTTTTCTTCCCTCCAGGAAAATCTTAATGGGACTCCCATATTAACTCTTTTATCTGCCACTTCACATGGAGAAAAACAATTTTTGGAGATTTTGTGCTCCCTTCCTCTTTCTTCTCACATCTCTTTATGAAATAGGGTCTCCTCTCCCTTAGGTTTAGTTGGCCTTAGATTGGAATTTGCCTTTTATCTGCTCCACCATTTTGATTATTTCAGAACAATAAATATCCTGCGTGGAAGACACGTGTCACGGTGCTCAGGTGTTACTTCTGGCTCTGAACGTAGGAATTGCTCCTGGCAGGCTTGGGGGACCATATGGGATGACAGGAATCGAACACAGATCAGTAGCATGTTGGCCTCTTATAAGACAAATGCCTTATTACACTGCAATCTCTCTAGCCTCTGTCTTGTTTTCTTAATCTTTGCAGCTTCCTTTGCTTCAAGTTTATTCATTCAGGACTAGACCCCTGACAATTCATTTTTGTTCGTTTGGTTTTTGTCTAAGGGCCACACCCGGTGATGTTTAGGGGTTATGCCTCAGGAATCGCTCCTGGTTTGGGAGACCATATGGGACAAAGGGGGATTGAACCAAGGTCTGTCCTGTGTCAGCTGCGTGCAAGACAAACGACTTACCAATATGCTATAGTGCTGGCAATTGCCACATCTGGCAATTCGGAATTAATGCTGACACATTTTCAAATATGCTTTGAAAATAATTGTTAGTTATACTATTATGTTTGAGTACTGTGAATATAGGACAGAACAGGTATTGCATTTTAATATATCTTGTCTTTTCCTGTTTTACATGACATTTGTTCTATTTACTAAAGGAAAATGACATATATCTGGCATTTCTATGAAGTAGTAAAAATACAGTAATGATAGTGAGTGAGACAACAGAGGAGCAGAGAGAAAGGCAATCACTGGCACGACAATTACTCTTGCATTGATCACTCAGATGCCTGAGCCTGTGTTGATTACTGTGCATCTGGACATGAACAGGCATTCTCCATTTAAAGTGAGTTGCCAGCGTGGACAGAAATAGGGTTTTCAAATGTAACGATGATTAAGGCTTTCTCCCAATTCATCTTCAACTGTAGTGGAAAAAGAGACTGTTTCCATTCCAAAGTGCAATGGTAATGAGCAGGATAATTACCTTCTTTGCATAACCTATACATAATTTAATTGAGTCTAATTCTCTTCCTAACTTCCCAAAGGGAATTTATTTCTTCATCATAGAAAATTTACCCCTGGGGAATCTATCCTTCCCACTCCATATATTTCCTTCATAGTGAGAATTACATCAAATGTACAGCCCTGTTGATTTTCAAAAAAAATATCTTTAAGTGTTAAATTTTAAAAAAATGGTCTACTAACTTCCTGGTTGAGTTTGTAATTCTGCCAGATTTGAGACAATTTCAAACTGCCATTACAATTTTATTTCAACCTTTAGAAGTAAAAATAAATAAGATGTGCACAGTGAAAGATTTTAATACAACATACTAACAGAAATATTTGCAACCAGTCATTTGAAGAGAAAGAATTCTGAAGAAAATAGTAGTTATTTAATAGGATCCTCAGTAGCACACTGGGGCACCACTCTATAACAGTGCTGTCAGTCTTTCATTTTAGGACTGAGCACTGAATTATCAGACAAATGATACCAAGTTTGTAATTATGGAAGCCAATAGACATATAGCTATGGATGCTTGAGAATACACATGGTGAGTACTGGTGATTGAAATTTCTGTTATTCATATTCAAACATGTAGTCTGATCCATTGAACTCATTTACTGAATCTATAAGACTTCTTAAATATGATTTTTTGCTTCTGTGTATGTATAAAATATATATAAAATAAATTTAAGTTGGAGATCTTTACATGTATTTCCATTCTAAATATTTTGATGACAACAAAGTCAAAGGAAATTCATTCCATTAATTAGCTATATATTTATTTTATACATTTAATTTCATGCAAAATAAATATGAACACTTCTATGCCAAATATGTAATTTTTGCATGAAAATGTAATTTTAAGATAAAACAATGCATTTTTAAATAAATTATTATTGTGGCCAAAGTGCATTGCAAATCTTTCACAGAATTACTTATGGTACATAGTGATAATAAATGAGGGGCATTCCTTTCACAAGTGTTGTCCTCCTCCACCCCTGTTCCCAGCATGTATCCCATATCTCCCTCCTATACTCCACAGAATACTAATGTATCTGGTCTCCACTTTTCAGATTGTTATAGATTGAGAACATGACTTACTCAAGCTATCCAAGGAAATGCAAGGCCAATGTTCACATTAATATTTGTGACTTTGTCAGTCATTGTCTGGATGTAATTTTCTCTACATTGTAAGTCAAATTTTACCAAATTTAACGTTATCAATAAATAATATTGTTTTAAAGTTTTTGTTTTATCAGTTGTGTTATTTGTATCCTCCCGACCTATGTGGATACTTGCATGCAGAATGTTCTCAATAAAAACTTATTGAAGCTAAAAACAGTGTACCATCCTATATATTCTTGGTTTTAAAAATGTGGCTCTCAAAATAAATTTCAATCATGGTTTTGATGAGATATGGCTCAGTTGAGAAGATATGTTGCCCACCACTGGGCTAGGAGCAGTTTCTGAGCATGGAGCCAGGAGTAGCCCCTGAGCACTGCCGGGTGTGACCCAAAAACCCAAAAAAAAAAGTATAAAGAGTCGCATGTGACTCGCGAGCCGTAACTTGCCGGCCACTATATATTTTAAAAAAGAATAGTAAAACAAACTTTGAGAACACAAACAGAAGTCAAATGATAAAAATTACTTAAAATTAAATTACTTAAAAATTACAAAAATTTGGTGTTTAGGACAGATTTTCATATGGTTTCAGTGATTCTCCCATTCCCTCACAATATTCCATTAGAGAACATATTAAAAAATCACTAAGATGGAAAGTATGACACTAGAGGACAACGGTTCAAGTATGCCCAGAAAATAAACCAGGTCAGAAAAGGATTATGAATGAAAGGTTAATGAGGACAATGTTAAATCATATAAACCATTTGGCAAAATTTCAAGCAAGTCCGATAACTTTTTATTGATTATTCTAATTTTGTATTTTGTTTTTGTTTCATCGGTAGATAGAGTTTTGTGGTTATTTGGTTTGTTATTTCTGCTTTGCTTTTGCTGGTTTCAAAATATATTTTTTTCTTATTAGATAGTTTGAGCTCATAAGATATTAAATCAATGTATACCATTGTGTCATTTATGTTTATAGCCAATACTTGGGACAGTATTATGTTTACTTAAACCTTTTTTAAATTTTTGTTTTTGTTTTTGTTTATGGGTTATAAATCACTGTGTTCATGAGGCCTTATTCCTGGTTCTATGTTCAGGAATCACTTATGGCCAGCTGAGTGAACCATATGGGGTGCAAGGAATTTAACTGGGTTGATCAATTGCAAGATAAATGTCTTATACACTGTATGATCACTTCATTTTTAAGGGAAAAATGCCTAAGTTTTTATAGTTCTGAAAGATATTGTCTAGATCTGAAAATTAGTGCATTTTGCCAACATATACTGTTATAAAGAAAATTAATAGCATTACTATAAATCAACATGAATGTATATATATTTAGGTATGTAATATGCTAAATAATGGAATATTAGGTCTTATAAAAAAGTATTGTTGTACACAATAAATTATTGACTTGCCTGATAATAGTTTGTTGACTTTTTTCCTATACTCTGCTAACTTTATCTGTTAAAATATCTCTACCTGCTATAAAATTCAACAATCTGTGTGTTTTGCAATGGTTTTTGGTTTTGGTTTATTCAATTTTTACTGCTTTGTTTTTCAATGTATGATTTTATTTGGATATAAAATTAATTTAAAATTTTTATAAACTAACTTTATGATGCTCTCACAAAACAGAGGATTGATTTATTTTTCCCAGATTTTTATTCAATTTTGTCTGTTTCCTTAATATGATGTTTAAGGTCATTTATTTCAAATTTATTCCATAAAAAATAAAGGCAAGTATTCATTCACCATTACCCTCTCTTCTTTGATATCAATTTAGTACCTTATAGTTTTGCCAGCTATATTTCTACAATTTTTTCCTATGGCTCTGTTCTCTGTTTTCTGGACATCTAACTAACATAATATGCCATCTCCATATACCAAAAGTATTACCTTCATTAATATATAAAGATGAATCAAAACTTTATAAAGCTACATCTTAGATATATCTGACACAAAAGAGGTCATACTGGCTTATTGACGTTTTCATGCCAATGCTCAACTTTTATAAAAAAAAAAAGTGGGACTTTTAATGCTCAACTTTTGATTCAACTTGTAATTCTTTACTGGACTTACTCATAAGTGTATAAGCAATTTATATTTTCATAATCTTTTCTGTAAAAGCTTGAGCTGAATGCATAAAATTGTGCAGAGTGTGTGTATACTGTCACTTTTTAAGGCATATGTATTGGTTTATAAAGTAAAACCAGAATTTTAAAATGTGCCAAGTAAATGTAAAACTGGATTCAAGTTGGACATATATATATATACCACTTTGGAGTCACTGAGCTCACTCATTAGACTGAAGTATTTTTTTTAATCTGGAAGCCTCAATTCATCATGAGTAATTCTCAGTTTTTCAAACACTGCCAGATGGCTTTCTAAAACATCAAGATATGAGTAGTCCTTGAACATTTTTGCATGTGGCATATAGCAAAAAAATAAATAAGTAAATAACAGAAGATAACAATGAAAAAAATTAAGCAGACTTTAGATTCACCACAAAATAGAAAGATATTATATAGCCTCCCCAATGATTTATGCAAAGTAGTATATTCGTAAAATTCTACAGACTTCTATTAATGCGTCATCATTATCTTGAATCTAGATTTCATGTCAGATGTTATATTTTTGTTCACACATAGATAATAGCAAATGTATGAACTATGTTTCCACAATCATAACATCAAACATAGTAGTTACATTGCTCTGAAAAGCATTCGTTTTCTGACTATTTATTCCTCTCTTGTTCTTATTCCCTAACAACTAATTATTGTGCCATTACCAACTATAGCCTTACCTTTTCTAGGCTATCATATACTTGAGTTTATATACAATGTAACATTTTCAGATTCACTTTTTTTAACCTTGTAAATTGTGGCTTTTTCATACAGTAATTTTTAAATATAAAAATTAATTTTTTTTATTTTAAAGCACACAATACTAATTTTAATAAAAATCAAGCTTAAAAAGTTTTCATTTCTGGAAATGACGTTTTCATATTTAAAAAGATATTGTCAACACTTAAGAGTCTCTAGACTAGACTTTTTCTAATGTATTTAGAAATTTTATACATCTTATTTTTAGTTAGATTGTATTTAAATTTGAGCATAATTTTGTGAATAATGCAGGTTAAAATATGCATGTAGACTTTACCATTTTTCCATATATATATATTAGTTTATAGGATACCCTTTTTTAAGACTTGTTTTTGCTTTGGCATTTTTGCCAAAGATTGGGGGACTAATGTTATGTGGTCTATTTGTTTGGCTATCTATTATGTTCCATTGATCTACTTGTTTATTATTTTGCCAATATTATACTCTCTTGATTACTGTAGTGCTACTTCTTCATTTCAGAGTCTTGTCTCCATTCAAGGATGACCAATCTGGCATTATCTTTAAAAGGGTCATTTATCTCCATTTAATCTTTATTTTCTATTTCTTACCCACTACAAAAATACCTGCACTACATAAATCAAAGATATCTATCTCTTATATCCCATTTGTCTTTTATTCAGAGCCTCAAGTTCTTCAATATTATTAGGAAATGTGTCTAGCCTTGCTCCAATAATTGTGGCTTTTATTTATTATTGAAAAATCTGATCTATATATCTTCTAATTTCTCTGACAGTCCATGAGATTTTTCTTTTTGGTTCTTTTTCTATAATATTATTTATACTGATTAAAGTTAAATTCCAGGTGTCAAGCAGTAAGTGATACCTCTTATGCCTGATTTACCTGCTTCAATGATGTTTGTGACCCTGGTTCAAATCTTAAGCACCACTTATGATAACTGTGGAGGAACCCCCTCAAAGCAGAGAGCCAGAAATGAGTCTCTGAACATTAAAAAGGTATGTCTCTACACCTCTTGGCCCCTGCTACCTCATACCCCCATAAAAATTTTTTGTAGTTAGTATAAATATCCTCAGGGTCTAGAGAAAGTGTACAGAGGTTTGAGTGCTTCCCTTTTCATTTGTTACCAAAATATAGGGTTCTCTCTAGCACTACCCAGATCACAAAACTGAGTAATTTCTGACCAAAGGTAATATAGGCCAAAAAATGTAAATTATATCCAGGAACTTTATTTTTTACACTCTTCTGAATACTGAGAAATATTGAAACAAAAACAGTTCTCAATATTTTATGACATATAACATACTTATTGTAGTATGCTATATTTTATTATAATATATTATATTATGCTATATTATAGATAGTATCAATATCATTTTACAAATTTGTATTATATTTGCTTCATTACATTGGTTTTAAAGTAAACTAAAGTATATTTATATTTGCTTTTCTAATTATATTTGACAAGAGAAAAGTGCCAAAATACAGAGAACAGAGCTCACAATTTAATATATTTGATTTTTATTGGTTACAATATTTAGCTAATACATTATCCATTTATTATTAATTGGTTGGCTTCCTTCAAGTATTTAGTTTTATTTGAAGCTTTCTTGCAAGAATGACCTGTGACAGTGAATAAGAAATCTGGGCTTACTTAAATTTCAATTACAATGTTTTAGCAAATACTTTATGACTAAACAGTTTACCATGCCTATGGAAATTCTGCATGTTAGTAATGTTTTATGTTTATATATTTGATTCAGTATTCACAAGGAAAAATTAAGGCTGCCGATTCCATTTCATATTAGAACTGAAGTCAGAGTATCTTAAGTTCAAGTATACTGCATCATTCACTGCAAATTCAGATATAGGGTGAGAGAAATAGACTCATATTATTAACTGGAGGAATAACTGTATGTGTAACCTAGTATTTTCATCACTATTCTTAATCTAATTCAGAGTTTTAGGCTAACTTGCACAAATTAATAAAATAAAGAGTTACTTGGTGGATTTATCATCATTATTATTCTCAAATTACAGCTCAATTCACATATGTCCTGAAAACAGATACTTTTATTTCTAACTATAAAATCATCCTAGATAGACTTTAGGTTCAGTTCCATTCAAAATAATTCAGCTTATCTGACATAAAATTAATTTCACAGTATTTTGGTTTCCCACTATATACAAAAAGCTCTGTTTATACTATACTGTAGTCTGTATAGTGACATAGTATTCATATATTAAGTAATATAGTTGCCAAAATGTTTTTCAATTAAAGAATAATTTTGGAGGAATGCCAACTACCTAAGATTTTTGAGAAAATATGGATAGTCTTCAAAAAGATATGAAATTAGGTACTCATATGATCCAGCAATAACACTCCTACGTGTATGGCCTAAGAACACATAAACACAATATAGAAAATCCCTCTGAACTCTTATATTCAATGCTGCATGATTTAATTTTGTAAGAGTCTAGATAACCTAAGAGTACAAAAAGAGAAAAGTGAGCAAAGAAACTGTGATACATATCCAAACAACGGAATACAATGCAGCTCTTAGGAAAAATGAAATCATGAAAGGTGCTTATATGGGGACGCGTATGCTGGATTCATTGAGTTAGTTGAAAATTGAGAGACATAAAATAATATCACTAATTTATAGTATATAAGAAAAATAAAAGATACTATGGTTATACTATCAAGAAACAAGAGAGATGAGAGCCAGAAGATCATGGTAGGAAGCTTGCAACAAATAGTGGAACAATACAGTTGTGGTGGAGAAGGGACCTCTATGAGAGTTATACTATAACTGGAACTGATCACTCTGGACAATAACTGTGTGTTGAATAGAGATAAAGTGATATACACAGACTCCCTTCATTAACAGTAGTGCAATCCACAGGAGTAAAAGGTAATAAATGGATGTGAGAGATAATGAAAGAGAGAGAGTGAAAGGAAGATAGAGAGGGAGGGAGGCTTGGGGAAAGGGAGGGAAAGAGAGAGAAAGAGAAGTGTTAAATGTCTGCCCTTGAGGCAAAGAGGGAGGGAAAATGGGAGGAAACCAGGAACATTTGATGGCTGACAGCTGAAGGGTGCAGATTGAAAATGTAAAATTGGGGGCCCGGGAGATAGCATGGAGGTAAGGCATTTGCCTTTCATGCAAAAGGTCATCGGTTCGAATCCCTGTGCTGCCCCCATATGGTTCCCCGTGCCTGCCAGGAGCAATTTCTGAGCATGGAGCCAGGAGTAACCCCTGAGCGCTGCCGGGTGTGACCCAAAAACCAAAAAAAAAAAAAAAAATGTAAAATTGAAACCCAAATATGAATACTTTTGTAAACGTGGTGTTTAAAAATAAAGAAAAAATAAGGATTTTATTACTAATTAGAGCAATATTATGGTGGATAAGGTCATACGTGCATATGGCTGACGTGGTTTGGTTCCAGTCACTGCACATGGCCCCCAATTCCTGCCAGGAGTGATTTATAAATACAGTCAGATTAGTCCTTCCCTTAAAAAAACCTGACTGCTAAGAACATTCTATATATATTTTAAGTTTTTAATGATCAAGAAGGTAGTGTTGGTAAGCTGGATTTACAGTTAAACAGTGCATTTTGTTACATCTGTTATTTTATCCTTTCACAAAATATTTTTGTGACATATAGTTTTGTTTAATAGTATTTTTACTGTAGAAATGCTATCAAAATTAGAGGCAGTTTTCCCAAAAAAATGTAAACTACATTATTAAATAAGATTATATAAAATTCTGAATAATTTTAAACTGTACACTTAATTCCACCATTTTCTAGTATATTCTTTGAAAGCTAATACCACCTTAAAAATACACTTTCATTCTGCACTCATTCATAAGAGACAACATCTTACCTGTTTAAAAATGTAGATAAATAGTATATCATAAATTAGACAGTTCAATAACATCTTTAAAATAGCCTTTAACTTCTAGTTATTTTGCATTTTCACCAGTTCGACAATTATTTTCTCAATATTTATTTACTTCTGAACTCCTGTTAAAGTTGCTAATTTGATTTGATAGAAGGTATCATGAAAGTTCCCAGTGGTGTCTCAGAAAGTAAATCTTTCTCATTTCCAAATAAAACTCAAAATGATGTTTCACTTGACTTTTCCCAAGAAACCTTCTGAGAGTGTTAACTACATATATAGCATTACATTATAAAATTAAAAATATTTTCACTGAATGTAAATATGCTTATTTATCATGTATAATATTAATTAAACACATATTTGATAAAACATTTTCAACAGGCAAACATTACTTGTATACATGGTGGCTAGGCACATGTCCACCTCATCTCTTTTTGTGAGATGTGACTTTCCTTCTTGAACACAGGGTTCTGTATCAGGGCTCTGCTCTCTTCACCTTTCTCCCTCTTATTATCTCCTTTCCCTTTTAATTACCTGCAAATAAAACATGTATTTTTTAAAAGAACAACAAAAACAACATATATGCACCTATAGCTATATTTATTAGTATGCCTCAGAGCTTATTTTTGTATGTATTATTGAGATAATGTTGGTGGCAAACATAAGTATGTAATAAGTACAAGATATACCTTCTAAAGTTTATTTTACCCACACTACTCATTCCATTAAACTACCAATAACCTTCTAGTTGAGGTCATTGCTCCTCTTCCTTTTGCTTCCAACAACTGGGTGTGTTATCTTTATTTATGCTGCCTCATTTGACTTTGCATAGCCCCTAAAATTTATCTCTGATGCCATAAAAACAATGCGTCACCTTGTTTTTTTATGTTTCAACTTGTTTATTTGGGAAATCCAGTCTATCACTGCTCAGTGCCTCTTTTCTGAGCTCAGGGACCTTTCCTGGCAGGGATCAAGGGGCTCTATAGGGTGTAGGGACTCTTAACAAGAGTGAGTTTAATCTTCCTTGTCCACTGATTATATCCCCAGTCACTTTATTTATAATAGTTTAATAGTATCTATTGATTGATCAGTATGCCTACGCATACACTAATGTGTACACAGAAACACACTCATGATATATCTGTGTTGGATCATTCTCATTTTTAAACATTGGATGATGATATAGCAGGACCATTGTAAATAGTGTTACTGTAAACATAGGAATTAAAATATCTTTTCAAATTAGTGTCTTAATAGTTTCTTAAATATCCACTAGACATTCCTTGGATTGAATATCAGATATTTTTGTTAGAGACTCAATGTTTATATTCCTATTAGCAGCATATGATTCACATTTTTATAATCTTATCACCAAATATTTTCTGATCTCTTTACTATAGATCATTATCACATCAAATGAGGTGATGTATCATTGTGATTGGAATTTTATTTTGTGCCAATTGGAAATCAGCATCTCTTCTTTGAAGTAGTGTTCATTCAATTACTTGGCCAATTTTATTGGTCATTTTATTGACTAGTTGAATTATGTGAGTCCTTTATATTTTTGAATGCAAATAAATTTTTAAGGAATGATATGCTAAATACTTTTTCTACTCATGACACTAGTTTCTTATTTTAATGATATCTCTTTCAGTTGAAAGAACCTTAATTTAAAGTAATTTTATTTAATTAATTTTTCCTTTGAGGTTATTTTACTAAAGGAGTCAAGTCCTGAAAAAATAACTGATACTAAGTGCATAAAGTGCATTACCTACAAAATGTTTCTCTCTTTTTTCAAAATAATTTCAGCTTTTTTTTTAATTTCTCTATTCTGTATTTGGTCTTCATAAAACATATATAAAAATTAAATCCTACATTTCAATCAGACTTTGTAATCTTTGGAAATAAACTTAAAAATATTAAATATCATAAAAAGCAATAAAATGTTTAGATTTTCTGTAACAAGAGTTGGAAATGACCTATTAAAGTAAGTCTGAGGGGCCCCAGTGGTGGCACGGATCTGTTAGGAGTGTGCCATGCTCGCACTAGCCTAGGACAGTCCAAGGTTCGATCCTCCAGCGTTCCATATGTTCCCCAAGCAAGGAGTGATTTCTGAGAGAATAGCTAGGAGTAACCCCTGAGTATCAACAGGCGTGTCCCCCTTCCCCTCCAAAAATGGTAAGTATGAGCTCAACATGAGCTCCTGAGTTACAGGCATGATGGCTGAATACCAGTAGGCCTAGGTGGTGTAGACATTGCCTCCCCTCTGAGGAGGTTGTGGTCCCAGCAGACATTCCTGAGAAAATGCCAGTTGTGCCCCAGCTCAGCGTTTGGCCGGATAGCAATAATGAAGTTATTAAAAAATATTGAGTAATGAAAATTAAATATACCAAGTACATGAAAAAAACTGTGTGCCTTTGCCCCTTGCATTAAAATAAGAATTGCTGGGGAAAAATAATTTCAGCTTTTAAACCCAAGTTTTAATTTATTTTGAGTAACTTATTCAAGGCACTAGTTAATGATCTAATTTCACTTCTTTGCTTGTGGCTTAGGTTTCCAACATCACATGATAAATGCATTTTGCTTTTTTTTTAAACTCTCATCAAGATGGAAATGAAAGGAACTTTTATCAATATAGTCAAGGCATTTTGCTTTTTTTTAACTTTTTTTATTTTAATCATAGTGGTTTACATGATATTCACAGTAATATTCCATTTACAAATAAACATTGAATCAGGGGAATTCCCATCACCAAGTTGTCCTCCCTCCACCTCCGTTCCCATTCTGTCTCCCATATCCTCCACCCTCTCCCCAGGGTCTTCTAGATTGAGTGCCTCCCTCTGTTTCTGGTTTATTTTGCTTTTTATCTATGCATTTGCTTTGCTTTTTTTGTCATTAAAAATACAACACACTATCACAAAAATTCTGGCTATATGGCATATTGTAGAGAGTCAATTGCCTAATTTTAATTTCTGTCGAGACAACAGTTTAGGTTTTACTAAACTTAAGCTGCATCACAAGAAAGAACCATGTTGCACGTCCCAAGCCAAAGAAAACCTTAAAATGCAAAATTTGAAGTACCGTTCCTCTTGGCTACTTATTTCTTTGGGATCCTGTAAAGAAAAAATAATAAGGATTACATTATAAGTAGTCCATAGACATTACACATCTAAGGCACCATCTACTCTGGAAATTAGTCTGCAATAAATTTATCTCCAGGTCTAATTATAAGTATATTGGCTTACAATTGTGGAATTAATGAGTTAATGCAAACATGATTGGCTACTTGATATAAAATCTGTCTAAATTAGATTTTATTTAAAATTATTCGTTAGCCTCTGATCTCTGATTGGTTACACTGAAGGAAATAACATTTTAAAAGTTTAATTGAGTTGGAAAAGATCACTCTGGACAAGAACTGAGCGCTAAAAAGAGGTAAACTGATCTGCATTATGTCTCTTCAATTGCAGGCCAAAGTGCCTAAAATAAAAGAAAATAAAATAAAAGAAGAAATGAGAGAAGTGGGATGGGAGAAAACTGGAGAGAGACATTGCTAGTGGAAATGTGTACTGACGAAGGGGTGGTAGAACATTGTATGCATGAAATTGTAATGAATAAGTAAATATGTATCTGATAGTTATCTGATTCATATAATAAATTAATAAAATGAAAGTAAATGTTTATTTCATCTATTTTGGCACAAATATATTTCATAGTTTTATTTTCTGATAGTTGTGGAAATCAATCCTGACAATATTTGGGAACCAGGCATTATCTCAAAATCAAGAACTAAGCCTCCCATTTACAAGCTGAGCTCTCTGTCAAGGCAGCCAAACATCCAAACTTTTCACTGTCCTAAATCTCAGTTTACAAACAAGTAGAATTTTCAGAGGAATAGAAATATAGTTACAATTTAAGAGTTGTAGTCTAGGGGCCTGAGCAACTGTACATCAGGTAGGGTGTTTTTGCCTTACAGTTGGTTGTCCCTGGTTTGATCCCCTAGCATTTTATATAGTTCCCTGAGCCTGCCAGGAGTGATTTCTGAGCACAGATCCAGGAGTAAGCCCTGAGTATCACAGAGTCTGGCACAGGCACTGCCGGGTGTGACCCAAAAACCGAAAAAAAAAAAAAAGAAAGAAAGAAATACAAGGAACCAGAGCTGTGGCTCAGTCGTAGGGTGGTTTGCGTTCCATGCGCTTACCTACGGAGAACCTAGGTTCTATATCCCGATATCTCACAAGGAGCAATTTCTGAGTGCATAGCCAGGTGTAACTCCTGAGCATTATTGGGTGTAGCCCCAAAACAAAAACAAACAAAACTAAATAAATAGAAATAAAAACAAAAATGAGTCAGATACAGAGATTCACAGAGGCAGAAAGAGAGACATGTTTCCATAATGCTGGCTGGAGGCTGAGGTAGATGGAGAAACTAGTGTGGTGGGAAATGAGCACTGTTGGAGAGATATGTTTTGGAATTTTGTATGATAGAAACTCAGTTGTCATCAACTCTGTATGTCACAGCGATTGAATAAAATAATTTTAAAAACGAAGTAATCATTCCTTTGATTTTATAGATCAACTGTTAGAGTATTACAATTGAATGCATCAGAAAAGTATATGATGCTTTATACCTCTTTTCAAATCATTTTCCAATTTAAAAGCTATAAACTTAGAAAAAATATCTTGCATTAGTACATGTTGAGTAATTCTACCTTATTATCTATTTTATTTTTTAAAATAATATCTTTATTTAAGCACCATGATTGCAAGCATGATTGTAGTTGGGTTTCAGTCATTAAAAAAAATACCCCCTGTCACCACTGCAACATATTCTCAGGAGAAAATAGCTGTAATAATATCTGATTTCTACATTTTACCTAAAACACAATTTTAATAACTACTCAGATAATGGTTACTTATTATGAAGCATGTTGAATTGTCATGTAAATGAATGTACATAACTAATATATATTTGAATATAGGACATTTTAAGAGAGCATTTTAAAATTGCAATTAGAAAGTTAAGATAAAAGACATTGGTTTATTATTCACTATTATTCTATTTTACCAAACAATAACATGTTTCTTCTAAGACAAACATGCATTTGTACTTTCCCTACAATTTTATATTTTTAATTTACTTGAATTCCCCTTCCCAATAATTTTTACTCTGTATTTTGAGCCATATCTGGTGTGATCTGGGCTTATTCCTGATTCTGCATATATAGATCACTCAAGGAGGTAATAAGGGTAAGCTTGATGCTCAACTTTGAACCTGTATTGATCATATGCAAGTCAAGTACTCTATCTTCTGTACTATCACTTTCAGCAGCCAACTACTTAATTTAATTTGATACATTAGTCATATGTCATATGATTATGATACCATAGTAGTTGTTATTAAATACAGTATATAATTGTGCTACATTAGGGGCCCAGGAGATAGCATGGAGGTAAGGCGTTTGCCTTTCATGCAAAAGGTCATCGGTTCGAATCCCGGTGTCCCATATGGTCCCCCGTGCCTGCCAGGAGCAATTTCTGAGCATGGAGCCAGGAGCACTGCCGGGTGTGGCCCAAAAACCCAAAAATAAATAAATAAATAAATAAATAAAACATAAAAAAATGATTGTGCTACATTAGGCATTTGAAATGTGATCAAACTTGTAAGAATGATTTATATACTATGATTAAAGTGATATTAAATTTTGTAATTTTGATGTGTTAAGAAAATAACAGCTGACATTTTAAATAATAAACTTGCTTGATTAACCTATCTTTAGTCTCATATATATCTTTGCTTCAAGTAAAAAAAAAAAAGGAAAACAAAGAAAGTAGACTTGCTTCACTTTTGAATTTTCAATAATGATAAAGGACCAGGATTGAAACTATTTCATGCTGTTACATCAATGTTAGAGATGTTAGACTAAAACACTTTATTGGAATGTACCACACAGTTTAAACTGTTATTTGCAAATATGTATCTTGATAGAAGAGATGGATTCAGATTTTAGAAGCTTGTTCCAACTGAACTGTGTTACTTATTTTGTGAGCATATTCAAGTGAACTGAAATTATTAAAATTGAAAATACATCACAGAAAAAAACTTTTAGTGAAGATTCTTGCTGGATCAAGGACTCAGTGAAATGATATAGGCTTAGTGGTATGACTACTTCTCAAGCATAGAAAAGTTAATGATCTATATTACTAAATTTTATCATTTACAGGGACGAATCTTACATTGCTCACAAGGTAGTAACTCTTAAGCTTTTATACTCAGGATTTCCTTAGATTGAATAGCATGAATCAATATACTTTTTAAAAGAGTCTAAAGTAGAAACTATCAGGCAATTATTTTTGTGACCATGAAGTGGTACAAAATGTATTCTAATATTAAAATTTTAGACATGCCCTATAGATTGAAAAAACATCACTCTTCAATGCTAAAATGTTGCAAGGCGATGTACTAAAACTAAACATCAAAACAAAATAATCCTGAAAATAGCTAACTGAATCACTTAAGATTTAGCATCTAATGAGATTATAAGTATCCATGCAATTTTAGTTAACCAAAAAGTTTATTTATATCTAAACCTCATTAGAGACCATAGTATTTTGAAGAAAATGCAGTGATATTTTAAAGGTTAAATGTGCAGTATAAATAAGATAAAAAATAAAAATTTTCAGTAGATGACAGTACTGTTAAAATTGTGTTAATAAGAGAGTAGCAATGAATAATATATGGAATGACTATGAAACAGTGATCCAAAGAAGAATTGTTTTGGCCAAATAGCTTAGCAAACTTAAAAACAATCATATTAATTCAATTTTAGCTTAAATATTCTTTGAAGGTTTTTTTCTTAACAAATATTATTTATGAAACACTATATCTTAGATCTTAGCCTTTCTTGCTCAATGGTGGATAATAAACTCCGGCAACTTTTAAAGAAATGCAATGGTTAAAAAAAAAAGTAGCTTATTTTAAAGTAATTTACTCATCATCAAAAAGTTTTTTCTATTATTATTTTTTTAAAGAAGTAGAAATTTAAACCAGCTGTGAAACGTATTTTATCCACCTCTCAGGATCAAAAGGAAGTTAGGGCCTAGAGCAGAAATTCTAGGAGGAATTTTATACTTTATCATTTTTCCAAGTTTAATTGGAAAGCATATCTTCAAGAATATGAACCATATGTGTTTGCAGTAAATGCTGACTCTTCGATTTGAAAACTAAAGTTTGAATCCTTTAGATAAAAAAATCAAGTGAAATCTATCTGAAGGCATTTTTATGGAATATAAATGTCAATAGGGCTTTAAAGTTGGGAGATATTTGTATTTCAATACAACTGTCACTATGCCTACATGTGGCCCGATAAGAAGCTTGTCCTGATGGTTCTCTGTATTTTTTAAAGTTTATTCTAAAAGCTGGTTTTGTATAGGGACAGAGACTGATGCTAAATGAAAATGTTGCCAGAACAACGCTTCAGTCTTGAATTCTTTAGAAACTTGGGAAGCATTAAGAAGTGATAGATTAATGTGTTAAAGCAACTGATAAAATGTGTGATTATAAAAAATTCTATTGTGCAATATATAGAGACTTCCAAAATACATTGTAAATTTTGAACCTGTAACAATTATTAAGGAAGCCTCTATAAATATCATGTGACATATATTAATATGCTAAAAGATCAAAACTCTTCTATGGATGTTTTAGTCAGCATTATTTGCTTACTAAATTCCTTAACTTATGTTTGGGAAATAATGATTGGTATTGATTGGGTGATCTGTCATTTTTATACAAACTAATTGTACAGAAAGTAATATACGGATTCCTGTTTGTGTCTAAACCCCGTCTATCCTAAATTAACACTTTCTCCAGTTTTCAGCACATTTGTAAAATAATACTTTGGCAACACAATGGAGAAGATTAAAGCATATGTACATTCACATTCCATTCATAGTCACAAAATAGGACATATTTAATTGACTGCTTTATTATAATATTTTCTTTGTAATTTAAAAACAACACAATTATATTTTCTTAGCTCCCATTCCATTTTTCCATGTAAAATTTCTGAGCAAAATTTTCCTTAATATTACATATCATTCTAAAGAAATTAAAATACTTGACTACATAATGTGCTATTAAATCTTGATATAAAGGAACATGTTGGCAAAATATAAGCCTTTACCAATTATCCTGTTAAAAAATAGGTAAAAAAAGTTTCTTGTAGCACTACTTTATAACAATCATATTTTTAGTACAGCATGTAGACCAGTTTTAATAATCAGTGTAATACAATTTGCACAAGTTTATTAATATAGCTAAATATTAAAAGTTTTCCCAATAGTTATCTTAACTGCCTTCTAATGTGATTTTTGAAGGATTTTGAGTTAAAATTGAATATTGATAACAATCAACATAACATTTTGATATTGTAGCTACATGAAGTATCTATAACAAATGATTAATAACTCATTAATTAATTAATAACTTAATCAATGTATTTATAACTTCAACCATAAAATCACACAATATTTTCTCTTTGAGTCAGTTGGTGCATTTGAGTGGGTTTTGCATGCAAATATAATTTTATGTCCTAGTTAGATAAAATATACACATTATTTTCATATTATTTGTTTTACATTAAAATGCCTTTGAATTATGTTAATGGTAGTTTTTCTGATTATTTTTTGATAATTCAATGGGTAGTTTTTCTGATTATTTTTTGATAATTTCAGCAGTTGTACCTGTGAAAATGTGTATATCTCAATAGTTATTTACCTGGCTTGTCAATGTATTTCTGATTTAAAGTAAATCATCTCTTTGGATGGTGCTGGATGGTGAGGAAGGCCTTGGATTGCCATTCCAGGCCACGTGACTTCAGCCCCCATTAACCCGCGGGTCTGCAGTTTCATGAAAGCGGCAGGTAGAAATCTCACTCACAGGCAGGCTTCATGAGAGATAACATCTTTATTCATCCTAGCCATCAGATGTGATTTCTACCATTTAAGTTAGCCCTGCATCTTCATTCATCATTGTCACCTCTGACCTACATGTTGGCCAGAATCCAAAAGGGCCAAAGGGCAGGCAAAAGGCCAAAGGCCTGAGAGCCTGAGACCTCAGAACTAAATACCCTTTCAAGACCCCTCCCAGGAAATGGGCTGGGTCTGCAGGTAAGGTAAATGTGATATCCGGTTCCCAAAGCCCCAGGAATGGGCAGGGCTCAGGTAATTATCTGTACCCAGGGGATGAGGCAAAATGGTTTATTAAAATTTGTAATAATAACTGATTCATTAAAATTATAACCATATAAAATATTTTCCAACCATTATTGTAGAGGCAAGAAAATGTAATTAATATATAAAAAAGCTATCATCATACAATTCTTATTTTTATCACTGGAGGACACCCAGCTCTCCAAATCTTACTCCTGCTCTGGGTTTAAGAATTAATCTCTGCTCCTCTACTCTATACCTTTATCTCTTTAGTCAAAAGAAAAATTTAAACACCTATGACATTCTTAGGTTTTCTGTTCAGTTGAGAAAATCACTAACTCCATATTTTTGGCATGAAGTTAAGGAAACAGTAGGGAGAAATACGATGAGAAGTTGTTCTTAGTGTTATAGGTTCTTATTGATCCTGGCTAGGAGACTTTTGATAACTGGAGGGCACACAATTTTCTGAGGAGACTTATTATATAAATTGATTTACATATTCTCAGTCACAAAGTTGGCTACTATTATCTCATGAGTTGAGTGTGAATTACAATTTCACAGAGTGAAACTCATCGGATGTATGAGTACGTCTCTTAAATTTCATGTCCCTTCTATTATACACCTAATAGTTCTCTCTCAATTCAATATCAGTTATCTCTAGATTTATAATGTGGACTCAAATAATGAAACATAAAAAGAAAAGAAAAGAAAAGAAAGAATTACAGATGGATATGGAACAAGTGGGTGATTTTGGAGTAGCACTGAGGAAGAGAAATTCTGGTTGGTCATGTTATTTTCTTGTAGGACTGTAATGACTAAGTTTTAGGTTTGCAATTTCATCCTATTCTACTGTTATCTATCAGTAACTAATTGGATATCCCTGTGTTCTCTCTCCACTCTCACTTTGAAAATCACAATTCATAAGAAGTATCCAAGGTGGGTCTGAGCAATAGCACAGTGATAGGACAACCTGGATTAGACTTGGGTTCGATCCCCAGCATTCCATATGGTCCCAAGAGCCTGCCAGGAGCAATTTCTGAGCACAGATCTTGGAGAAATCCTTGAGTACTGCCAGGTGTGGCCCCAAACCAAAACCAAAAACAAATAAAGGAAGAATCCAAGGATTTTGTTTTCTGATATTTTAATTTTAATTTCTGTGTAGTTATTTTACTGCATTTTCTAGTGTTTGCCCACATTATTTTAATATTATTTATTTTGTTGCCTCCACCCTTCAACTAATAAAATGAGTTTTTGTAAATTGCATATAGTAGCTATGAGATGCTCCAGTTAACACCTGCAACTTGTGAATTAAAAAAGAAAAAAACAGGGACCCGGGAGATAGCATGGAGGTAAGGCCTTTGCCTTTCATGCAAAAGGTCATCGGTTCGAATCCCGGTGCCCCATATGGTGCCCCGTGCCTGCCAGGGGCAATTTCTGAGCATAGAGCCAGGAGTAACCCCTGAGCACTGCCGGGTGTGACCCAAAAGTCACAAAAAAAAAAAAAACTAAGAATATAAATAATCTCTGAAGCAATAGTATAGCAAATATCTTTTTCATGTGTGCTTCTCTGAAGTGCATTTGTGGGCAGTCCTGGAAGGATAGGGAAAATAAATCGTAAATAACTGAAAGTGTTAAGATTTTCTCCAGATATTAAAGCTTACAGATCTTTGTGTATTATTTTACATTTCATTGTTTATTGCTAAAAAGTTTGCTGTAGTAGGAAATATAGTTGAAGTAGGAAACAACTAAGGAACATGTAAGTTATTCTATGAAACACAGAAGTCATTATTTTAAAAACATATTTGACAAGCAAAGAAAACAAATATTCTCATTTCTGCTATGGTCACTGTAAATACTTTTGAGTTGCTGATGTATAACTTCTCTGCACACATGTTTTCTACAACAAAGACGTAAACATAGTTTAGAGAAATTGGTCATGGAAAATCACTACATTTTGTACTCTTATGTAGTTACAAATTAGATAATAAACTGGTTTATGATAGAAATATGTTATAGCATAATTTAATGAAATATATTTATTTGATTATTCGATCCAGAATAGCATTATTTATTTATACTCAATTTATTCAAAAATGTAAATAGTGATCAAAGGAAAAAGCATTATACATATGTACAATAAATATAGAGAGAACTAAGGTAAAAATGAATATATATTTAAATTTAAATGAAATACATGTACTCATATAATGCTGTAGGTGGCTTCTGTCCTACAGTCATCAGTTGGATTTCAATGAATCCACTTCAGGGAGAGTGGATTCCACAGACTTGAAATATGAAATAATGAAACCACAAACAGAGTATGTGGGGCCAACTCATCTTCTGGCAGGAGTGAGACAAGTTTAATCTTTAAGCAGTGGGATATATAGGGATAAAGTCAGCCATAGGTATAGAAAATGATTACAATCACAAAGCAAAGTTCAACAGTGACAATGCTTAAGCTATGAGTGTGACTGTAAGAATTCTAAGTTACAAAGTAGAAGGTTATAACTTAAGGCAGTCTTTGCAAGTTCACTTCAAGTGCAAAATAAAGGATTATTAGGAGGAAATGAAAAATATCTAGGAACCTGGTCTTCTGTGAGCTGGGCTCTATTGTTTTAGAGGTCAATTAAAGGAAGGAGCCAAATATCCTAAATTGTGGTTCCCTTTTTCTGAGAAGAGTCAATAGCCGAGGATCTGTATTCTGGTCACGCCCTCAATTAACAGAAACTGAAGCTGCAAGGATATATTTGAAATACTTACCGTACCTATACAAAAAAATAGGGGGGGGTAACACAAATCCTGTCACTGCAGCACTTTTTCTGGTTTGGTTTTATTTTTTGTTTGCTTTTAGATATTATTTTCCTTTTCTTTTTTCTTCCACTTTTTTCTTTCTTTTCCACTTTTGTGGATATTATTCGGTGATGTTTTTTTTCTTTTTTAGTAGTTGTGACCAAATGTTTTCTCCTCTTTTCCTTATCCTTTTTATCTTCAACAGAATAGCATAAGTTGAGTCATCCAGCCTCATAAATTGGGGGGGAAGAGAACAATACCGGGACCAGTCATATGAACATGTAGTGTAAATAAAAAATGACCAGACTGGAACACCAAACAGAATAGATATCCAACCTATAACAAGCTGTGAAGTGGAGACCAATTGCACTGGGATTCTGGGGGGTAAAGGAGGGAGATGTGGGAGACATGCTGGGAAAAGGAGTGGAGGGAGGACAACATTAGTGGTGGGAATGCCCTTCATTCATTGTCACTATGTATCATAAATAATTCTGTGTAATGAACTACAGTCACAATAAAACAAAAGTATACTGTCTTTGCTTTTAGGTGCTAAATATTATCCAGAAAGGGGACTCTCTTAGTAATGTTTGGTGTTGGAATTTTGAGCCAAATTTTTGATAGTAAAGGAGAAATAGCCAAATAATGACAGAAAATGTAATGCACAAGCATGTATTTATCTCTTTGGAAATTCCTCAACTATCCATGCAGGAGATAAAGGCATCC